>PVKU01010587.1:0-50790 GCA_004027475.1 Anoura caudifer | reverse complement strand
GTTTAAAGATGTCCTGGATGTTCCTAAGCCTCTCCTCATTTTTTTGAATTCTTGTTTCTTCCTCGTTTTTTGTTTGGTTGTTTCTTTCTTCCTTCTGGTCCACTCCATTGATTTGAGTCCCAGTTTTCCTCCCATCTCTGTTGGTTCCCCATGCATCTTTCTTCATTTCACTTATTGTAGCCTTCATTTTTTCATCTAATTTGTGAGCAAAATCCACCAATTCTGTAAGCATCCTGATTACCAGGGTTTTGAATTGTGCATCTGATAGGCTGGCAATCTCTTCATCTCTTAGATAAATTGGCTCTGGGGCTTTGATTTGTTCTCCGGTTTG
This sequence comes from Anoura caudifer, assembly GCA_004027475.1. NCBI lineage: Eukaryota > Metazoa > Chordata > Mammalia > Chiroptera > Phyllostomidae > Anoura > Anoura caudifer. Next base: position 50,459 of record PVKU01010587.1, on the reverse strand, counting down.
AGCCATTTTCATTTCTGGGTTTTTTTTGTTTGTTTGTTTGTTTTGTCTAGTCACAACTGTTACGTAGTGAGGGGTGGAGCCTCAGGTGTTCCCCAGGGCGGGACAGCCCAGTCGCTGGGTAGTGACGCTGTATGTGGGGGCGGGGTCTGAGAGGAGATAATGGCGGTTGCTTTGCTCACTCTCAGATTCCAGTCCCTTTCACCGCTTCCCCTTTGCCTGGATTATCTGCGCATGAATGTGGGACCACCCGGTCAGCCAGCTGCCTTGTGCGGCCTCACTGGTTCTGCACAGTTGCCACCCCGTGCCCGGGGTCTGCTAGTCGCTGCCTGTGCACCTGGGGGCTGCCAGCCGCTGCTGCCTGCGTGCCCGTCCACACCTCTGCTTTTTCCTGCCGCGACTCCGCCCCTCTTACAGGTCTGGATGAATCGTTGTTGGACTTCCAAACAGTTTGATTTTCTGAGTTCTGGTTGTTTTCTTGTTTCTAAATCTTTGTTGTCCTTAATTTGGTTGTGAGAAGAGGCACAGTGCGTCTGCCTACGCCTCCATCTTGGCCGGAAGTCCTTGAAACTTACCTGATTTTAATTCTCGCACAGTTCATAATAGCTTGCTCTTCCTGCTGCTCCTAAAGTTGTCTAATCTCAGGAAGTTCTATGCTTATTCAGCCATTCACTCATCAAACATTTTTATTTTTTAAAGGTATTTTTTAAAGATTTTAATTATTTATCTTTTAGAGGGGAAGGGAAGGAGAGAGGGAGAGAAATAACAATGTGTGGTTGCCTCTCGTGCATCCCCTGCCGGGAACTGGCCTGCAACCCAGGCATGTGCCCTGACTGGGAATTGAACTGTGATCCTTTTGTTCACAGGCCCGTGCTCAATCCACTGACCTACACCAGCCAGGGCTCATCAAACATTTATTAAGTGTTTATTGTAAGTTCTGTACATGCTAGAAAATGAGGGCTACTAGATGCAGACTTTGGAGTTGAATTGCCTGTGGTATTGTAGAACAAACAGTCCCAAACATGTCCATCTACAAGATGATCTGAATTTTGACAGGAGGGTAAGTGCTACATTGAGAAAAACAAAAACAAAAACAAAAACAAATGCTTTTAACCTCCTAATGTATTCAGTCTATAAAATAAGCAGAGCATGTAGAATACGATTAGAAATAAAACCCTGGATGCATTTGGATGAACTCTTTCCCAGCCCCCTTGACTTTTCAGGTCAACTACAGGTAAGCAAACGTTCCTCCAGTTGTGTCTAGTTTCCAAGCCGTTTGTTTCCTTAGTATGTCCAGTCTGGTATACTATAAATAATACTAGCAATAAAAGTGAATTTTATTTACAATTAAAGCTTCACACTCTTCTAGCTCAGGTATTCCTGGGCCAGGTTACCTGTAAGAGGGAAAGAGAACAGTTTCTTCTCTGTCAATCCTTTTGGGGGGGTTTATTTTTAGTTGCCCAGTGACTAAGCTACCTAAGGCCTCTGCAGAATTGTAGGTCATGTGGGGGAGCGAACAGAAAGGCAAGGTCAGAGCTCGACTGGCCTTAAATTACAACGTTTCCCCCACCCCAGGGGCTCTCTGAGTATGGGAGGTGTTCCATGTTTACTTTCACTGCTGTTTGGCAAACCCAATTCAAGTGGTTCAGCAACTGTTCCTGTGGTACCTATCCTGACCAACATATTGCCCTGATGATTGGGATACATCAGTGAACAACTTAGGCAAAGATCCCTGCCTGTATGGAGAGTCAGTGATATGGTACGTTAGAGAACACTACACGTTAGGAAAATAATGTGAAGGGGATGAGAAATGCAAGAGGAGGGGCCAGGAGAGGTGCTGCCTCGGTGACATTTCATTGTTACGTGTCCTGTTTGTGGTTCCTGTGGGCTGGGTGCTCTGCTGGAGGCTCACCAGTCTTCTCTCAGTGCACTCCACAGTCCTACATTCTGCCGGAGTCTTTACCCTCCAGGTGCCTCTTGAGTGGGTAGGAGAAGCTCTCACATGGGACTCACATCTGGCCTGTGGACCACCTCAAGCATTTTTTGCCCCAGCAAACACTAGAGGGGCAGACCACCTTCAGTGCGGCACCTTCTCTGGCACGCAGCATCTAGCCAGACAGCCTCCTCCCACAGCTGAGCCAGCTGTCAGTTCACTGTGTCCCCAATGTTCAAGAGACGCAAATTGAAATTTTTGAGTGGTCTCTGGTAAGCCTTTTTCTTTAGGCTTCACATGAGAGGATATAATCCCACACCTCTGCTACAACAGAAATTGTTTCAAAAGTCCTTTTCTATTTCCGACTTACCCTCATTTTTATGTGATTGGGTAATATGCTAAGAGCTTCACTGGTTTTCTTCTAACTGCTTTGTTAAGTGGCAGTGTTGCAGTTTACTTAATACATAGGAGTTACTGACTTCTATTTTATCGTTTATATTAAGTGTTGAGTATTGCTAAGCTCAGGGAAAATGCTGGGAATGAATATGTGGACATTGTGTGTGTGTATGTATGTGTATGTATCAGCATATCGATAATCATACACAGTTTTCATGAAATCTTTTTTCTTTCCTTTACATGTGAATATATTTTTTCTCTCTTACTAAATTTCATAAGTGATTCTTCAAGTATAAATCATACATTGATAGGCTTCCAGAAAGATGGTGGCAGACTAATATTTACAATCCTCCAAATTATCAAAATCAACAAAAAAGAAGAAAGTGTTAGTTTTACTGACACTGAGAACAATACAAACCTCGTATCATAAGCCTGAAAAACATTACGTAGAAATAACATGGAGTGAATGGAAAAGTGAACACTGACTCAAAAGAAGGCACTGGGACCTAAAACCTGTGAATACTGTTCAGTGAGTTGGGTTGAAATGGGAGATAATTCTGAGACGACCTCTTGGGTTGAAGGGGCAAAATCTGGGAAAGCCAGCTGTCTGGCAAGGGTAGAAAGCTCTCCACCCGAGGTGTGGGTTGAAGATGGAGCCAGAAAGCCAGAGGGGCCTAGCAGAGGCACTCTGGAGCCAAGCAGTTGCTGAGGAGGAACCTTTTAGCTAGCAGCAACACTTTTTTTCTTGGAAGCACCTTGGAAAGCAGTCAGAGAAAAATAAACTGAATTGTTTGAAACCCCATCCAGAGACAGCCCTGTCTGCAGAGTTGCTGGCCACAGCATTCTCCTTCTGGGTTTGTCTGTGTGGGAAAATGCACAGTAAATTGAGGCTCTGCCTTCCACAGTGGAGCTAAACTCTCCCTGTTCACCTGGCGGATAGATCTGGGTATCTTCCAAATGCAAACAGCAGTCAACATGGTTAACAGCGGACACTGAATACTTTAAACTTTCACTTATGAAAATTGGCAGACAATAGAAAATTGACAGTTATATTGGAAGTATAAGAAAACAGGAGGACCAGGCCGTGAAAAGGGATGAAATGAGCTCCCATGAAAGAGTTAACATAGGCTATGTAATCAAACTTTTTAAAAGCAAACAGAGAATATGGAGGTAACACAGATATCATAACTGCAAGAAGCTGCACCCCAACACTGGCTGAAAGATCGACAAAAAGAGGTCAGGACTGTCAACACTTGGCACCTTACAAGAGGTATGCTTTGGGAGTTGAGACTCAGACCTAGGAGGACAGGTCCTGGCTTGGCTGGCAATTGCACCTCTGAGGGGATGCTGTGAGCCTGGTGTTGGTAGTGCTGAGAAAAGAAATAGTTTTTCCATCGTTTTTTTGAGCGCTGATTGCTACAGGAGTAAAATATCACTAAGTAGATGAGACTGAAACATACAGATGCAAAACACGGAAGAAGCAGTTCCCTTCCTCTCCTCTGGGTTTCCGGTCTCCTCTTGTACTCCTGTCAGCAGAGCCTAACTAGGAACCAAAGGGAGCTCACACAAGACGCATGTGGTTGCTGAGTCCTGGCCTCAACGCAGAGGAGAGAGGGTGGACTGGGAGCTGGGACACAAGAGCTTAGTATCTAGTTGACAGGGGTGTTCAACCCACAGCCCACAGGCTGCATGTGGCCCGGGATGGCTCTGAATGTTGCCCAACACAAAATTATGAATTTACTTAAAACTTTTTTTTTGCTCATCAGTTTTTGTTAGTGTTTGTGTATTTAACGTGCGGCCCAAGACAAGTCTTCTTCTTCCAGTGTGGCCCAGAGACGCCAAAAGGTTGGATGCCCCTGACAGCAGGTCATCTTAAGTGCTAGAAGACACTGGAACATTTACTGAGATTTCAGAAAAAAAGGACTGGAAGCCAAGAATTCGACATCCAACAAATTTTTGTTCACTTGTGAGAACAAGATAAAAGCTGTGTTTGGATATTCAAGAGTTCAGAGATTATACCACCCATATTTCCCCTTACAAATAAATATGGAAAGTACTCAAGAAAAAAATCAGAAAGATAAAAGTGGTGCCTAATGAAAGGTAAAAATAATGCAGTTTTTGACCCTGAAGCAAACACTAAGAAAAAAATATTAACAGGTATATAATGCTCAAAACAAAATAGTAATCTAGAAATGAACGTCAGATTAGTTCAATTTCTGGAAGGAGAGTGATGTGAAAGATCTCATGCAAGAAGAGTATATGGATATAAAACGTGCAGAGATACATGGAGAAATGCAGAATGGAAATTTTGCTCTGAATTTGATTTACCTAGTATGCCTATGCTACGTATTAAAAATGGAATTATCCAAGTCAAAGATGCAGGGAAATAAAGTAATAAAAAGTTACAAATCAGAAATGGAAACATCAGCTAATGGTCAATGCTTATGTACCTTGAATGGTTTACATGTATTATCATATCACTTTCCCTACAGTACTTTAAAGGAGGTTATACATTATAGGAACAGAACCCAACTTAAGAAAACTCACTTGCCCATGATTATACAGTAGGAAGTGGAGGAGCCGATGCGTATGTCCACATCTTTCAAAAAGTACAACCACGGTGCAATTTTGCCTCTGCAGTAAGACATGGAACCTGAACTGGGATGGAGTTTAGTTGTGTATCCAATACCTGTTCTCCCTTTTCTTACTAAGAGACATCCTGTTTGTTTTTTTAAGCCACTGATATTAGATACTCTATTATGCAGCAAATTCAATTTCTAAATATTATAAAGACCAATAAAGCAGATCACCATAAAGTGAATAACTCCTCTGGTGAATTAACAAATAAATGTATTTATAAGTAATAAAAGAATAAAAATCCAGGTACATGATATTTATGAGACACACTTAAGAGGAAATAAGACAGAAGATTGGAAGAGAGCTGGGCAAAGACATACCAGGGAAGTTTGAATAAAATGGAAGCAATGTTACATACTAATGTTGTATTTTAAAATGTTCCAGCCAAAAAAAAAAGAAACTAAAAAACACTAAATGTGACAAAAATGGATATTTTGCATCGATGAAAGGCACACTCCGTCGAGAAGATGTAATAGGTGTGATAAGTAATGTTAGGCACTAATCAATGTTACAGAAAATTTATAACTCATAACCTGTTAGAGATTCAAGATATTTAATAAAAGTATAAAATAATCAATGAACATTTCTCACATTCCCCTTTCAATCAGTCATCAAATAATCAAAGATATGGAAAACATATAACACAATTAACAGTTCTTATATATCAAACTGGTACTACATATATTCTTTCTAAAGCCCATTAAGTAGTAATAAAAATGATCATGTACTGGGCAGCAAACAGTTTCCCCATACATTCTGTAAATGAGAAATCATAAAGGCAGTGATATTCTTGGTCCATAAATTTTAACAAAGTGAAAAAGACAGCCAGCCACTCTATCCCGAAGAAAATAAAAGCAGACCACATTAATCTCAATACACCATGAATCAAACAAGAAATTAAAGTTTAAAACAACATAAAGATGAATTAGACATTGATAAAAATAAAGGCATAACTTGCCAAAGTCTGTGACAAATAGCCAAAGAAGCACTCTGAGGAAAAAAATTTATATAAATCAAATTCAACTGAAGAAGCCAGAAAGGTTAGGCCAACCCCGATGGCTGGCTGTTCGCAAAAACTGCGCACTGTGAGACCTGGTGCTGGGTGTGCACAGTGCAGTCCTGTGGCATCTGGGCAGAGACACGCCAGGCCAGGGGGAGCCACCAGAGTCTTGAATACGGGGATCCCAGATTGGCAAGAAATGTCAGCTCTTTGGCAGAGCTGACTCAGACTTCAGGAAGGCTCAGCTCATCAAAGCTGCCCCAGCGATGAAAATATGGGCTTTGTGTTTGGAGACCAGGGTCCTTGCAAGAACGATGTAAGCCACTGCCACAGTGGAAAAAGTAACCTGCGTGTTAAGGAAGTTGCTCTTTTAGGACAAGCTTTACAGGTGGAGCAGCCTGTTTATTTCATGTTGATCCTTCTTTCTTGAGGGGCTACAACTCGCTTTTCCTGACCAATCTCCATGCAGAAGGGAAATATGTCAACTTGGGGATTTCTTCCAAACAACTCAGGGCCTATCCAGTCAACTCTTCCCCAGACTTGGGGTGGACCTTTGGATGACAGGAGAAGAAAGAGATGTTGGTGTCGAAGAAGACTTATTTGAAATAACCACCTAAACTGGTGGGGTTATAAAACTGACTGGATGGGGAAATAAACAAAATAAATGGGAAAAAATTGGGTACCAAAATTAAGAATGATAAAAATATATTAATTATATGTATATGTATATCCTGAGACTAATGAAAAATATAAATTTCCAGCAAGGCTAAATGAGACCCAAAGGGAGGGACAGGGCAGGTCATGAGGGGAGAATGGTGTAAATTAGGAGATGAGAGTGGAAAAGTGTTTTTTTCTAACCACAGGTAGAGTATTAATCTACAGAGCAGTTAAGGAGCCCTTCAAAGTTGCATTCTTTTCTAGTGGCTCCTTTTCTTTGGAAGATGTCCTGTGGCTTTGACAAAGGTGGCTCCATTATTTATTGTGCACATGTAAACTTTAAGAAGGCAAGAGACTCTGTTATCAATTACATCAGGACAACTAGCAAAACCTGGGTATCTGATCATCCTGTGTCATGTTGATTCAGTAATTATTGCTTAACACCTCTGGGAAATAGTAATTGAATGGAGAAACAGGGAAACTGTTGTGAAATCTCAAGAGAGGTACAAGAAACTAAACCTAAATTTTCTGACATCTGTCTCTAAATAGATTGTTTATTTATTTATTTTATATTTTCTTGTTTATGCTATTACAACTGTCCCAATTTTTCCCCCTTTGCCTACCCTTTGCCCAGCCTGCTCTGCACTCCTACAGTCATTAGATTCCACTTATACTTGAGATCGTATGGTATTTGTCTTCCACTGATTGGCTTACTTCACTTAGCACGATAGTCTGCATTTCCATCCATGCTGTTGCAAAAGGTAGGAATTCCTTCTTTTTTACTGCTGGGTAGTTTTCCTTTGTGTAAACATACCACAGTTTTTTTATCCACTCATCTACTGATGGGCACCTAGGCTGTTTCCAAATTTTGGCTATTGTAAATTGTGTTGCTATGAACATGGGGATACATAGGTTCTTTTGGCATTTTAGGGTTCTTAGGGTGTATTTCTAGCAGTGGAATCACTGGGTCAAAAGGCAGTTCCGTTTTTAATTTTTTAAGGAAATTCCACACTGTTTTCCACAGTGGCTACAGCAGTCTGCATTCTCACCAACAGTGAACTAGGGTTCCCCTTTGCTCCACAACCTCACCAGCACTTGTTGTTTGTTGATTTATTAATGGTAGCATTCTGAGCAGTGTGAAGTAGTCTCTTATTGTGAGACACTTCTCCAAGGAGGACATACAGAGGGCCCATAGACATATGAAAAAATGCTCAACATCACTCACCATCAGAGAGACACAAATCTAAACATATTTTTAAAATTTCTTCTGGACTGAGTTATCATTACAGTTGTTAAGATGCATTTGATTAAACAACATAACTATATTACAAATTCTGATAATTATCAAAAGTAAAATCATATAGGAAACTCATCCAAATGAGATGGATTTTTAAATTAATGTATGTATTTATGGATATTAATTATTGCTCAAATGAGATAGGGTTCAGCATCTTATATATTAACTCATTTATTCAGTAAAAACTATCATTACATAGTATTATTTATCCCCATTTTATAAGGTTTTCATTTTATCTCTATGCATCAAATTCCTCATTTATCAAAAGGAGGTAATGATAGTACATCTCTTTTGTCAGATGGGTTGTAAAAGGATGATAGGAGAGGAGGACCATTGTGAAGTGTTCTCGGGTAGATACATATTAAGAAACAACACTTAAGAAAGCTGGAGAACTGATGGTATCTGCTTGCCCCTCAGAAGTCTGTTGCAACAACCTTTTCCTCCTTCCAGGGGTGTATTTCAATTTGCAGACACAAGATCAGTGGACTAACCAGAATTCAGATCTAATTTTACCTCCACTGGCTCCATTAGTCATTCACTTTATTATTCTCCACAAAGAACTGCCACAAAGAATAACAAATTTTATCACTTCATAATTTAAATTTTGTAGATAGAACTTATGATGGGGGAGGGAGAAGAGTTATCTTAAGTAACCTAAACAACTAAAGAAAATATATCTGACAGTGTTGCTAAGAATCTGCAGGTTTGAAGGAAGAAACTCATGGCAGTGGATGGAGAGAAGAGTAAGGAAGAAAGTAATTTCTTACTATGTACCCTTTGATACTCCTTGGATATTTCACCACGTGCGTAAAAAGACAATGAAATCATCTAGAAATCATCAGTGTGACTATTGTATTTTCTACCAGTCTTTTCTTTGTTTATATGATAAAGAGCTCTGAACTAAAGCATATCTCATAGTGTATAACAAAATGAGTTCCTGATGCTTGATGGTATATTAAATGTGAAATATAAAATAAGAAAGGAAATGGAATAAAAATAGGTGAAGATACAACATTTCAAGGTGGTAGCAAAGGTTGTTTCATTTCATCATATAAACAATAGATGCGAACTGTGAAGAAATTGATCATTTCTAGTATGTTTTATATTTTTCTTCCTGTTACATTACAAAAATGAGCAAAACCCAGCAAAATAATTTTTTATTTAGTCAATTTTCCCAGGATCATTTTTGAAATATTCTTTCTCATTTCCAAAGGGATTCTGATGCTCTCTTTGCTCATTTTAGTTTTTCTGTATACTGAGACTGACAACCTTTGTTCTTGCTAAGGGCTTATTTACATATCTACAGGATCATACATTTACAGAAAAGTTTTCCATCTTTTACGGGGAAAGAGCGAAGGCACAAGACAAAGACACATAAAGTGTTAGATTACCTAAAATAATAGAAGTCAGAGAAAACAGAAAAACAGAATGTGGACATAAAGTGGTGCTTAGAATGAAGCTAAAAATAGATACATGCGCTAAACATGAGCCATAATTTTGGTTCTAAATGGTCTAGCCATCAGAGAAAAGAAGCAACATAGTTAACTGCATAATTAACATCATACCCCACCCCCTCCAAGGGGGCAGACTGTTTAGGACTGGGCCTATATTTAGAACTAAGCAAAAAATCAAATCTCCCACAGGTAGTAATAAAAACATACCTTGTGATAACTTAAAAAAAAAAAAACCCATAAAGGTGATTATACTTTGCCATGTTCTAATCTCTGTAAGGATTTCTAGGAGGTATCCTGTTTTGAAGATAATACTTTTTCCCCCTTTGTTTATTGGATTACCCTCCTTCTCCTTATTTTCCGACTTTTTCTTTTTCTCTTGTTTCATCTTCTTCTGCTGTCCCTCCCCCTTCCTTTTCTTCCTCTACTGGGTAGTTGGCCATGAATCCTCCGTCAAAGTATTAAGGACATTAGTCTGTTGAGATTTTTAATTTGCCATCTTTGGGGGTTTTGATGTAGATACTGTACCTTCATTGAAGAAGAAAAGTGGGTGTTTTCTTTCCTCTGTTTTCTATGTCCTGGCACCATTGAATTATCACTGGAGAAATCCAGTCATTGAGGATTTGCTCAACTAGACCTTGAAACCATCTGGGTCTCCCAGTAGGAGGCAGGCGAGGAGGGGTGATGGTGGGGATATTAATATGGGTCTTTGAAAACAAATGTCTTTATTTCTTCAGATATGGTCACTTTTGGTCATTTGTATTGTCCTAAGGAATCATCCAGTTTTTAAATTTTATTGCATAAGTATCTTTCAAATTTCTTTTTTTCTGCACTTATTTTCCCATTTTAATGTCTTATTTCATATGTATTTGTGCTTTTTTTTCTCCTCTTGGTTTAGACTAGCTATTAGTTTCTCTATTTTATTGTTTATTTCTTTTTTATTATTTCCCACGAATTTTATTTTATTTATTCTTTTAAATTATTTTATTGTTGTTCAAGTTACTGTTTATTTCAGATAATCAGCTGTTTTATAATTTATTAATTTCTGACTTTATATTTATTCTTCTTAGATTAATGTGTTTTATTTCTCTAACTTTTTGAGATTGATGCTTAATTCATTTACTTAAATTTTTTTATTTATCAAAAGGTTTTTATTTTTAAGCATTTAACCCAGGGCTGCCCTCAGCTTATACTTTAGGTATAAATGACATGTGGTGGTTTCATTATTTTTATGCTTTATATATAGCAAAATTATTATTTTTGCTCTTGACTTGGAGAAATCAAAATAATCAAATCACTGTCCATCTCATGAGAGGCAGTCACCTACACCACTAACCACACAGAATGGTGTTACTTCTGCCAGACCCTGTATTATGAAAGGGCAGAAAATGATTAGTTTGTTTAAGGAAGAAAAGAGGCTATTGTATTCAAAGGACTGGAATATAGCTGTACATTTCAGGGCTGATAATCCACTAAACATCAAAATTTGTTGAACATCTGCTATATGCCAGACATCCATACAAGAAGAACGAAATGTGTCCAGCCTTTGCCTTAATATAGCTTTCCTTCTGGAGGATAGGCAGACAATAAGTATAAAATATAATTCCAAGTAATCATATTCACTCCAAAGAACAAACAAGGAAAACAATGATTAAACAGGGTAGACACAGAGATGGCAGTTGGGAGGACGTGATGTTTGAGATGAGGGCATCAGAGAAGATTAGACTCTTACCTGGTCAGTATAGAATTATAGATACCGACCATCATCAGGCCCATTGCTGAAGTCTGCTAGCTGGGTAACGATGAAAATGTACTTACCAACACTTGCCCCACGAAGGTCTGTGCTGAAAGTAACATTTCTATACGATCCCGAAATTCTCCATGGAGTTGGAGACTTTTTAAATGTTTACTACGGATGATCTTTGACAAGATTAGTTTCTACAAGCAAGAGAAAGGAACTGAGTGTGAGCTTGGACCTCAGAGAAAGTAATCTGTTGACGATTCTCCTACTGCAGTATCAGCAGAAATTACCCCACCTAGGTAGCCCAAACCCATGGAACCCTATTTTCAGAGATGAATTTTACTGAGTTCCGCATTTGACTGGTCCTCTGAACAGCTTTTTAACACAATTCAACAGTCTTCATCATGCTTCTCTCACACAATGTTACTCCCAGACCCTTCATTGACATGGTGCAGGACTGAGAGCAACATGCATATTTGTGCTCTGGGAACAAGGGTCTAATCCTTTTCCATCAAGATAGGTGGACAAAGAAAAAAGATTACAAATGGATTTTTAGGTGACTACTTAAGTATCTGGTCTTCTGAGAGAAAAAGAAGGAAAGTTTTAGGAATGTGATGTTGTTTTTAGTTCCTTATCTAGTATCATATCCTAATGAAATTATAATTCATCCTCACATTTGCTAAATGCCTTTACTTATTATATATGACCTGTATAATAATCCTATGATGTAGACAAATTGTGAATGAATCCATTTGATATTGACAGGGAAACTGAGGTATGGAGAAATTAAATGACTTGCCCACAAGCAGGCAATTAGGAAAGATAGTCTAAATTCACCTCTACATCTGTTGCTGGTCTTGATCTACCACCGAGAAAAACACAAGCAAATTGGGACTGACCATGTCATGCTCCCTGTACCCTCTGACTTTTAGAAAAGTTCATGTTAAGTAGGGCCAGGGTTTTGAAATGACTTAATTTTTCTACTCCTATTTTCTGAGTGGTAGGAAGAGGAATCTTAATAAATAACTATTGGGTAGAGTTCATATCTTGATCAATGATTTGCTCCTTCATGCCTGTAATTCATCATGTGCATTCCTGACATGTTTGAGAATTGATTTTAAAAAAATATTCAATATGACATTAATATGGAACACTCATTTGAATTTCATTATAAAATTGGAGGTGCCTTCAGTGGAAAACAAATTGGCCCTAAGATATAATAAAATTATACTTACTAATGTAGTAAACCTTTTTAAAATGGACATTTAAGGAGAAAAATTATGACTCTCCAAATAATTTTTACAGGACAGTACCCAGATTTGTGACATTTTTTACATTAGGCCAACTTTTCCAAAAGCTCAGAGAAAAAATACAGCATTCTCAATTTGTATAACAAATTATTGAGAAGTCACTCAACTTTTATTGAAGTCCTCAAACTTCAAGAGCAGAATAGTACAGTACTCTGGTTTCTTGGATCTCATTTCTTAACATTTTGTAACATTTGATTCCTAATTAAAAGGTAGAACTCTGGACCAAAGGGTAGACAGGAATTACATCCAAAGAAATGAAAAATACAACAAATATTTATGGACAAATGGGTTCTCACATTTTGGTAACTACATGCAAATGAATATAATGGAGAAGAAGTTATATAGTTTCTGGAACAGAAGTCTTAGAGGATTAAGTAATTCTGCTCATTGAATTGTGCATTGAAAATAGGAAAGAAGGCTAACTCACCAACCCATGCGTATACTCTGTCAGTACCCCAGAATACTTTCCCCAATTTTTGTCATTACTTAAAGTCTTTAATGGAGAGATAATTAGTAATAAAGTCAACTTATTTGCGACAAAATCTGTGAACATCAATATTGGGTACTTCTTGAATGCAGAAACCTGAGTTCCATATTATGAGATTGCCAATGATCTTAAAAAGTTACCAATTATAAATTCTGTTATTTTTTGTCAATGTTTAGCATGAAGAGAAATGTTTTAAGCAACCTTGCAATATTAATTATATTGTCCAGATGAAATATGTTCTGTTATGGAAATTTCTATAATCAGAGAAACAAAGTTTAGGAAACAAAGTTTAGAAACAGTCCACACAGGGCATAATAAAGCTCTTTCCCTTAGACCACTAGTAGAATAGCAGTTATGTAGCATTTGAGAGTTTTATTTCAAGCTCTTATGTAACATCTCATCTGGATAATATACCATTATTTTCATCATCATCTGCCAAGTGTTATTCAATACCACTCACCCTTGCTAAACTTGTCTCGGTGTGAAAAGGTCTTTGCATTTGAGGCAGGATGTCACGTGCGTGTATGAGTGGGCATCCGTGTGATAGGTACGTGTAACTCAGTATGTTGTGTTAACCTGGTACAAAAGGCAGTGACATATGTGAATGCATAACCATCATGAATGATGGATTTATGAAAGCGAGGGTGATTTTGGTGCTCCTTTTTGCCTCCCTCACAAGACCTAGCGCAGTTGTCATTTTAAAATTCAAAATAGAGGCATAAATATAATGCTTGTGGGTGAGTTATTTTTTGTTTTTTGTCATTTTTTTCTTCTTTAGCAAAGAGATCTTTGTTTCCAGAGCTAACATTCATCAGCAGCCATACAAGATATTTCTTCTCCAAGTCATAGGAGAGGAGGCCTGGCCCTGGGGTCTGATTTTCAGCCTGAAGCGGATCAGCCCCTTTCTAAGGCACCAGATCAGAGCTGCCTCTGTTAGCCTGTAAAGACCGACCGAAGCCTTAATCATTTTCTAAACACAAACACATGATTTCTAAATCAAACCTGTCTCTGATCTTCATACAGTGGGATCCCAAACAAGGAAACTGACCAAGAGAATTCCTGTTCCCTTGATGTTGTGCACTTTCCTTATGGCCCTCCAGATTTGCTTGAAAAGGAACAAGATGAGAAGTCCACTTAAGAAAGTCCCTAAGGAGGAAAGAATAAATGCAGCTTGGATCTCAATTGTGCAGGGTGTTTTCCCCAGTTGCCCGTTAGCATTTTGTAGCTTGGTTTGAAACATCAAGACACTGAATATCAGAATTCTATGATGTCATGATCACATGGTAATGATTCTAGGAACTAGAGTTCGGTGCATACAGTGGGTGCAATACAATGAGTGTTCTAAGAACATGGGTTGGCTAATCACTGAGGGGCTGACTCATAGGATGCAAATGAATGAACAGAGGGAGGAAGCTGGGGTCCACAACAGGGGCCTTCAGATGCTGTGAATTCTAGATCTCATTCTGTTACTTTCTCCTTGACCTTCAGGAATCCACATCCTTTGTGGCCATGGTCAACAGGCTCTCTGTTTGGTTTGTGCAGTCAAACAATGTCAGAATAACTCTTTTTGAATGAAATGACATCCAACCATCTGTGTGTCAGTGAGTTGGTTCTTCCGCTGAGCAAATACCACACTCTCAGTAATCTTCGAAGGACAGATGAGAGAAGAACTTCGAGATTTTAGTTTATCCTTTCAATAAGGGAAGTATGCGATATCACAGAAGGCAATTTTGCCAGGGTGAACACCGGTCAATTGTTATTTGAACCCGTGACTCTGTTCCTTTTACTTCTCCTTTATGGGACCTTACACTTTCTTGTGTTTAGCTCTGCCCTGTCAGCAAGCCCTTTGGTTCAGCAGAGGTAAAGTTCAGAATGAGAGCAATTTCTTCTCTTTTCTCTGATATTTTCAAAGGTGTAAGAAATGTCCTGCCTCTCAGAGTGTACAAGTGGCAGGAAAAATGTCAGAGCCTGAAGGGGGGTCTAGTTCCCCCCAGTTACTGTGAAGATGACCTGACATGAGGTGATGAGACCCAAGAGAAACTTTGTTGCCCTTTGCAGTCTGCCATGGTTCTGCTTCGGGTGGCAGACTAGTTCTAGAAGATCAATACATTTGCTAGAACTGCTGCCATCGTTATAGTTCCTTCCTTTAAGCTCACATATAGTTTCTACGAAATCCTGTCACTAAGCTAGCTAACTAGGGCAGTGTGACAAAGAACTGTGGTCTAGGAGGTCAGAGTCCTGGGTTCCAGCCCCAGTTCTTGTAGTAAGTTACCATGTGATGTCTAACAAGTCACTTTACTTCTCATGGTCTTGCTTTGTGTTGAAAAGAACACCTACTTATTATTATTATTGTGGGGATTCAATAAGGTTTTATATTGAAAGACATAAAGCTCCATATAAGAAGAGTTATTTCAGTTCCTTTTGAATGGCACTGATTATAAAGAAATGAGGAAGGGAAGCAGGAAGGAAGGGAAGAAAACATGAAGGAAGGGAGGGAAGGAGGAATTATTTGTTTACGTTACACACAGATACACACACATGTGTAGCTATTTGGAAAATGAGGTCACAGTTTCCAAGTCAAAGTTCATTCATGTCATTTACTTAGTCTGATTTCCCTGAAGTAATGATGGAGCTATCATCATCAAAGAAATTTTCTAATTTTTCTAACTTGCTCTTTAATATTGTCATAGTATTACCAGTTCTTTCCAAGATGCTATGTAGGTGTCTTTTCCCTTTCCCCAGAAATAAATCTATAAGAACAAAATAGATTTAATTTAAACAGACAGGTAGTTCATCCCCCTAATATTCTGTTATTGTTATATAATTACCTTCTGTGGATAAGTCAAAAAATTCGCAAGTAGTTTCAAAGTCAGTCTCTGCAAATTCGTCTTGAACCTGGGATATTCTAGCCAGGCTTTTGTCACAGGGGACAGTGTGTGACAGAGAAAAGCTGCCATCTGTAACTTGGTAGCAATTCAGTGTTCACAACACAGGAGGCAGACAACTTTGAAGCAATGTCACCCTTCACAATAACTAAGAAAGTGCTCTCTCTGCACTCGAGAGTTTAAAGAAACACACACAAAAAATCTACTTTGTTGGCTACCTGCAGAATCTTCAAAGGTGTGAGTTTGTATATGTGAACACATGGGGTGTGTGTGTGTGTGTGTGTGTGTGTGTGTGTGTGTGTGTGTGTGTATTTTGAGTAACTATTGTATGCCAGGTTCTGGAAGCACAATGGTCAACACAGCAGACGTAGTTGACCCCTGACAGGCCATGCGGGTAACCGAGGAGGACATTTGTAATTAGAAACCAGGGGAAGTGTTTGGGGGGGAAACATCTAGTGGAAGGAGGAACCCGATCTACGTGAGGAGTCCTGAGGCTATGACATATTTGAAGCTGAGGTCTGAAGCTACCCAGGCAAGGACCCCTGGTGGGCTGGGGAAACCAGGCACATGTACCGTTGGACTGAGGGATTACTGAGGGCAAGGGTGGAAAAGAGATGGCACTCCGATGGGTGGAAAGCCATGACCCAAGAGAGGCCAGCTGTGCATGGAGGGAACCAGATCATCCAAGGCCTTGTGCTCCAGTTGAAGTTAAAAAAATGCAAGCACACATTTTATGATAAGAAGAAACACTGGGAGGACTTGAAAGAAGGGAGCTAAATGACTGAGTGCCAGTTGTGACAGGATTGCCCTGGCTTCCAGTCGGAGAAGACACTGTGCCAGAGTGAGAGGAGGCTGTTTGGGGCGCGTGCCCGTGGGTGGGACGAGCGGGTGACCGACGGGAGCAAAGGCCAGGGCATGAGGGCTGCACCCCTGCTTGTGGGATGTGAGTGTGAGGATGCATCACGGCTGGCCCTGCACTTCTGGTTGGAACCTCCAGGTTGTGGTTGGGGCCCTTTTAAAAACTAGATCTAAGAAATGAACAACACCATGCTACTGAAGATTTCTTTCTTTCTTTTTTTGGATGAATTTTTTAACATGTCAATGATTTGATTAAAAAAATTGCTTCGCTTTGTATATATCTCCATAATTTACTTCTGGGCACTCCAATATTCTAGAAAATTATACTTTATAATGAGATTGAACATATGTTTCATTTTAAAAATTTACTTTCTTCAAGAAATGTGCCATACTTGAAAAAAGATAGAACTTCATTTTTTAAGTGTATGTAACAGCAGTCACGAATGTGTGGACGCAAATTTAGTGCTTCTAAGAGTAGTAAATCATGTTGTAATGTTATCTTTTAAGGGCCTGTTCCCAGCTGTCACACTTAATGGTATAACCCCACCTTCTTCTGTTTCTATAAGCAGATGTTGATGTCTTACCCCCGAAGAATATCCACACCACCGGTCACACGCACTGGCAAGGACACACCGGGCCTCAGTCCGTGCAGCTGGTCAGTGCCAGAACCAGCTCTGAAGTCAAGAACGGAGATGTTTTCATCCTCAGAGAACCCTGACATCACAGCGAAAGCACATCACAGCAGCTGTTTCTTGGGTAAACATCTTCTCACCAATTTATTCTATCTATCACTTTGGGAATGTTACTTAAAGATTATTGCCTCTGTTTCTGAAGGTGTTTACACGAGGCTGTTTTAGTCACTGTGTCTTTACCTTTCATCTTCTTGTTTCATTTTTGGTTTAACTCTCAAGTTTCATGGAATAGGGCAGATTGTATATTAACCACTTTTAGAGAAAGGTTACTTTTGAAAGAATATGATTTAGTCCATATTCTACTTAGATCCATGATCTACGGAAATTCACCTTTTAAAAAAAGCACTGCATGTTTTCCTTGACTCTGTTTTTTCAAAATGGATAAACCCCAGCAAGGCGTTCCACGGTGGTAGGCCCTGTAGTCCAATAGAATGTCCGTACTATTTGGGTGGTTTTATTTTTAGAAACTCTCAGTTCCAGGGAGACTAATATTAAAAACAATGTAATTATATTTAAAATCCATTCAAGCTTGAGTTTTGTTTTTATCTTTTCTTCAAATTTGTTGGTTTACTTCTGAAGTACAAGTCTTTGGATGAGCTTCTTATGCTCCTCAATCTTAATTTTCTCATCAGTAACATCAGGAGGCTGGACTGGATTTGGGATCCCTACCGGCTTTCACACACTCTGAATCTGTGCTCGTGGAGCCCCAGATTATGTTTCTAACAGATTATCATTTTTGAATATGATATTTCTGATATTTCCTAGATGGATTCTTTTGGGGAAAAAATACCAAACAAACAAAAAGGAGGAATCCTCGATTCTGAGTGGCTTTTTTTTTTTTTTTTTTTGAAGGAGTATTGTCTTGATAAATTAACCTGAATTTCATTTCAGATCTGGTAAAATTATTTTTCTTCAGCGGGAATATACTTAACTTGGCCGCAGTCTCTGATTCCATCTCTGAATCCAGAGCCTCTTTAGTTTGTGATCTCATTAAAAATATGCTAACCAGTTTGCCAGAGAGATGATCACTTCCCCTCTCTCTGCTCAGTCTCTCATTCCTGTTTCTCACTCATTTGCTTTCTGTAGCAACGTAGTTGTGGTTCATTCATTCTGGGTGTTTGTGAGCTGCGTATGTGTGTCCAAGTGCATAAAATACATGAGGATTTTACTTGGGCAAATTGCTAAGTGCAAAGTGAAGAATTTTATAAGGCTCTTTAATTTTCTGGTTTGTATTTCTTAATTTTGCACTAAATGTTTGGAGGGTGGTCTTCATAAATTTTGGCACAACAAAGAATTTTAAGATGTGAAACTTCTCCATTTGGCCAGTAGATGGAAGTATTTCATAGGTAATTAACCAGCAGCACGGTTCCATTAGATTTGGTTTCGGGTTTTTTTTTTGTTTTTTGTTTTTTTTTTAAGAAGATGGAGGACACCTCTGGAAAAGAAGTAGAAAGGAGTAATAAAAAACAGAAACTAAGCAAGGAAGAGAGGGACATCCAATTCTATAAAATACAGGACTTCCAAACTCTGTCTCATGAAAAACCCATTTTGTATTCAGTTTCTGTTTATCCCTTGTGACTGCCCCTTTTGAAACAATAGAAGGAGAAATTTAACTGTTGATAACTCTGGAGCGTTTTTCTAATATCTCTATGAATCTTTGAGAGCCCTAAAAATCTTTTCATGAGAAATGAATAATGCAGTCAGTCCCTCCAGCAGTCAGGCCAGTGGAACACCAAGCCAGTGATTTCATCGGAATGCTTAATGTCCACCAGCAAAGGTGGCCTGCTGGCTGCTCCGGCCATTGATTCTGGCCAGAGGTCATCATGCCATCCCTTTGCCCATCCTCTCTACTACTCCTGTTTGGATTTTCTGCTCTACTATTGAGTCACCCAGCATCTTCCCAGCAGCTGGTTGTATTATTCATCCGGATGTTATGTGTATGTGTGTGTGTTACCAAAATCCCAATTTCCGTGTACTGTGTGTGTGTGTGTGTGTGTGTGTGTGTGTGTGTGTATGCTTGCATCTCTGGGTGTCACATCCTACTGGAAGGTTACATGGAAAAACTGACTTTTCACCAACAGCACAGGAGATGAAAGACATCTTTCCTGTATCAGCTCCTCCTGAATTGGTATGTTCACCCATACCCTCCTCTTGAAATGCCCCTGTCTCCTTGCAAGCTTTGGGGATGAAAAGACTGGCCTTTAGCTCTATCTTTGGTTTGGGAATAGCCCAGCAGTTTTTAAATTTTGTCAGTATAGGAGACCATTCTGTGTAGTGTGGGCCCAGCTCCCAGTGGAAAGCAAGGTCCGATGCACAGGACCGCACCCATGGATAGGTTCTCCAGTGGGGTGGGTATCAGGCCTGCATTGTATCTAGCCTGCTATGAGACTTGCTTTTGCTAAAACTCCCTCACCCTGAATTGAGGCAGCAAACATTTACTGCAATGTAACTTCCTAAAATCCTTGCTAAACCTTCCAAGGATGAGTATAACTGGTTCAACCACTTTTGCCTTTTCATTTGCAAATATCCCTCATCTGTGATGTGATTAGTGGCATCCTCCCCTTTGTTGTCTGTAAAAGGTAACCACCTAAAGTGAACCTGTGCATAGTTAATGAGGACCTTCATGTAATGTGCCCAGAAAGACAATAAAAGCTCATGGAAGTAAGGACGAGACTTTTGACTCCTCTTGAGAGTGAAGCTGCCCCTCCCTTTTTCTCCACAGGATTCGGTAGTCGGTGTGAATTTCTTTTGTGTCAGATGCAATGGCTGTGGACCCCACGAGTCAGGGTCTGCAACATTTCAGGAGAAAAACTCTTGCTCTACAGATACCAGATAACTTTATAAAAACCAAATATGTTTTAATTGACATATTTTAAAGAAAATCCAAACAAATGACATAAAGTGCTAGCATGGGGCAAATGAAGTGTTTTGAAATGGGTTAACATCTTCTAAGACACCTTGCTTATTTACCCACTCTATTATTTCTTCCATCAAAGGATAAAGAAAATGTTGCCCATTTTATTAATATTTCTGACATTCTTCAGCAGTATTGTTATTTTAATTGCATTTCTCTAAAAACTGCCTCCATAATCAATGCTCTTGATATAGAGTTTGAATGTAACTGTTGTATTAATATATTTACTTTCTTTTGGGGGGATATCCTTGAAGTAAGGACTTTTTGGATTGTAATATGCAAAAACTATGTGTATTTAGGTATGAGAATTATTGAACATTAAATCTCTTTATCCCGAAGTCCTCCTTATTTCTTTTAAAAACAAAGAAACCCAGACCAAGGCATGGGAATGTATTCTTCAGTTTGTGAAAGCGCAGCCACCTCAACTACTCCAAATGCATATTGTTTTAGAGGAAAAAAAGGCCAACCTCTGATGGTGAATACATCAAGGACTAATGCTAAGCATATTTGGTAAAATCTTTGAGCTTCCTGAGAATTTTAAAGTATTTTCTTTTATCTCGCTTCTAACAATCATTAAACTGATGGTGGGAAGGAAAATGTACTAGAGCAGAGAATCAAATCCTCTCTAGCCAGGAGAGATAATGAAAGGAGACAGTGTAGCATTTTAGTGGCAAGTTTTTATTTGTTAGTTGAGAAAATCAAACTCTATGGAATGGCCATCACTGAGTGTGTAGCCCCCTTCTTCTCTTCATTTACACTGTTTCTTTTTTTTAATTTTGTTTTTTATTTGTTCATTTTAGAGAGAGAGGGGGGGACAGAGAGAGAGCAACATCACTTTGTTGTTCCATTTATTTATGCATTCATCGATTGTTTCTTGTGTATGCCTGGGCCGGGGATTGAACCTGCAATCTCGGCATATCAGGACCAACAGAGCTAGCCATCCACAGCCTCACTGACACTATTCCTGATCAGTAATGTCAAGGGCCAGATTCCCAACTATTGCAGTTACTCAGCAAAGCAAAGACTGCCCTTTGGAAATCGTGCCACAAGGGAGCGACATTGACTAACTTTTGCCCTAAAAGCCTTTTTTTTTTTTTTGGACCTGGAGTACATTCCAAATAAACCCTGAAAGAAAAAAAAAAAAAATCATACCTTTGCATGTCCCGCTCAGAGGAGGGGGAAAGAAATGGAATCCCAACCAACAGTGAGATACATTGGCCGTCCCTTTGTCTGCCAGTGCCTTGGTTCACCTATGTGAAGTTAGAAGGACAGATGTTTGGGTCTGTGCACACGACTCTCACTAGTTTAAGAGACAGTAACAGGATACGTTTCCTCCCTGGATTTTCACATGTCAGAGAACCAGAACACGTTTACGAAGTTAACCCTTGCCCTGAAGCAATATTGTCGGATTAGTGAATTTAATGAGAGTACCAAAAAGACAAATTGTTTCATTGCATCTCCACTCAAAATGTCTTCTTTAGCATGGGGTCTTTTTGGGGCAAAGGCCACCTTACAAGAGTGCTCTCAATCATTGACAATCAAGATCCACCACACAAGTCAAGAAATAGTCAGGAGAATCTTTAAAAACCTTCCCCAGTTAATGTGACGATGCCAAACAAAGCATAGAAAGCTAGGGGAAATTCAACAGTTTGCTCCAGAAAGACAGTGATGCTGTGAGAAAGATGGTCCAGGACTCTTCCAAGGCTTTCTGAGTCCCCCCTAACTTCCTCACCAGCTGGAAAAATAAGCTTCTGCAGCCCCTTTTGATTCCTAGACTCTTCTTTCTAAACCCATGACACATGCGGTCATTGTTCCTCGCCCTACCTGTTCTATGTGCTTCTTGGTGCTGGAGTGAGTAAAGATGTTCAGAGTCTAGAAAGCCTGCCTGGCCAAACAACCTCCAGATGATCACACCATTGACCTTCTGTTGGGTGTGGGTTAGGGACAGACAGCTCTGCTTCCCTGTTTGCTGAGTGCTCCTGGTTTGACAAACATGCACTTCTATGAAATAAGCTATCTGTCACTTGCACTCTGATAGAAATCGCCTGCTCCTGGAATAATCGTTAGGCAAATGACAATACATAACAGCTGGACTTCTCAACTTCAGTACCGCCTGGCTGGATCATGCAGATGGAATGACATCAACCCACTCACATTATTTAGAAACTCAGTATTTACCGGGGAGTCAGGGCTTCTGTAGAGGATGGCTCCTCCCCTAGAGAGTCCAGGCATCCTTTGTGGCTAGGAGAAAGTGCCCTCGCTGCCAAGTGATGGCTTTGAGCCTTGGCTTTACTACTTACCAGATTTGAAAACAACAGAAATCCTACACCCTCCAGAGATAAAATACTTACTTTGTCTGTCTCATAGATTACATGAGGTTCTAGTGGGGTACTGTGAGGAAAGCACTTTATAAATTTAAGGTTTGTTAAGCCCTCAGTGGGATAGCATTTTGGATACTCAATAGCTGTCATTTACTGAGCATAGAGTTCCATATTAAGCACCTTATGCAGACTGTCTCACTAAATCATCACAACTGCATGAGAGATAAATTTCCCTACTTTAGAGATGAAAGGTTTGAGGTCTAGAGAAATTCAGCAGCTTGTCCAAGGTCTCTGAGTTAGCAAGTGATGATTTTAATTCAAAGCCCAGTCTACAAGTCTGTTCAACTCCAGCCTCAGTGTTTTTTCACTGGCAGGGTTCAGGACATGTTACCCCAAAGTATGGCACCTTGGCATATTAAATATCTGAGGGAATTGTTTTAAGTGACAGAAACAAGAAGGTCGCCTTGACCTTCTGCTTTTCCCCCTTGCCTTTCCCTGAAATAGGTCATAAAACTGCCATGTGAAAGGTACCCTCCCTCCTGTGGATGGAAAGGAGCTTTCTAATTACTAGAGGCATGCAGGGAATTTAGGGCGAAGAAGGCTGTATGAAAATATTTGCTAAACTAACCTTTATTTCCCTACTTACCCCTTTACCCTTAACTACCCCTAACTGCAAACCCCTTTATCTTGTCAATTCTTCACAAATGTATTGTTTCTTTGTCTGAAAGGTATGGAATCTTCCTTCTCTGATCACTTCTTCAAGTCTTCATTCTCTTGTAAAGGCTCCATGAACATGTACAAATTCAGTAAAATTTGTGTTCTTTTTTCATGTTCATTTCGCTTTGTCAGTTTAATTTTCAGGCCCAGCCAGGGACCCTAAGAGTGTCGAAGAAAACTTTTTCCTTCTCATCATGACCATTAACCAGCATCATTTTAGGGACTGGCCTGTTGTAAGCCGCTGCCTTTATCTTGGGCAGTGAAACCTTCAGCATCTGAGGCTGCTCCCTGCAGAGAGGTTAAGCCTCCTTTCTTCTTTCAGGCCACATGGTTCATTACAAGGGGGCACCGATGCTAATGAAGGATCTCTACTGGCCTTCTGTGACCATCCTGGTTGCCTCCTCCACTCTGTTTGGAAGCTCTGTTTGGAATCCCATTATCTAACGGGATCTCTGCAGTCTGAGGAGAAAAGAAAAGGGTGGGGGTACAGACAGAAGGGAAGGCAGAGCATGCTGAAGGGATGAGGCCAGCCACCACACCTGATTAGTAGCATTCTGTAGCCTGCCAGAAGGGGACTCTTCTAAGAAGTCAGACTAGCGGTACTTTGAAGACACTGAGGTCTCATAGGAGATGGGAGAGAGAGTACTCTGGGCAGTGGGTCCAGGCCACCTAGAAGTACTCCACCTTGAGGTCTCAATTTTGGAGACTATGTTCAGAACAGGGAAATAGCCCCATAGCTCCCCAATGCATTAGGAAGTGGGGTGGGCACTAACCTATAATACATCATTTGCCATTGATCCTTGCTGTCTGTAGCTGGAATTTAGTTAAGCCTCCCATATATGTATTTTTTTAAGGTGCACGTTTTTGGTTAGCATACTAATGGCAGTAGGGGTTAAGTTCTTATATGTTGATTTTATTTTTATAAATAAAGTGTCAGTCAGCTGAGATTTGTAAGATTTTCTTTTGTCTCCTCCACAGCATCTTGCAGACTGTCTTCACATTTTAAGTGATGAATGTAGTGGAGGATGGATGTAGTTGTGCAGAGAAGGCGAACACACAAAAAGCAGCGAGAAACTATGCAGAGGCATTTAGTCCTTAATTACACCCCGAGGGGTGCGGCCCTAAGTGGGATTATGATATCAGATAATACTGAATAATCTTAAGGAGGAGACACCAATAAAGATCAGGTTGAATTTAGAGGAGGAAGGAAACAAAATTATTATGGAGAAAAATATGTCACGAAATGAAAAAATGAACATATGTGCAAAGGGGAGAGAAAACAGAAATATTAACTTTGGGACCCAGCTATTTTACAACATCTCCTTTATAATTGTCTTGGACACTGGATGCTATGGCTCCCAGTTCACTCAAAGATGTGAGTTAACTGGTCTAAGATCATTGACCTAATCAGAAGTAGAAGCCACAATCCTTCCATCCCAAAGTATGTGTTCTTACCTTTAAACCATGTCTCTTCTTTATCCCAGAGCTTGGTTCTATAAAGGAGAAATGAGATTTACAGATAAATGTCTAAAAATGTAAAGGAAGGTAGAGAGTCAGAGAGACAGAGAGGGAGAGAGAGAAGAAAAGAGAGAAAAAGAAATTAAAGCCAGAAGAAAATACAGTTGCTGTTTATCCGATCTGGCAAGGGAAAAGATTTTCTAAGCAGAATAAGAAAGGAAAAAAATCACAAAAGGAAAATGAATTTCTTTGATAATATGGAAATTAATTTTTATAGCTATAGATATCATGAAATTAAAACCAAACAATATTTTTAGTATAATTAATTGGCCCAAATTTTGATCCTTCTTATTAATAACTTATAAAGTTTATACAAAACACTAAACATTACTAGAAAAATAAAAAGGAACATGAATATTCAGTGATGAAGATTAAAACAAGTAACTGAAAACAATCTGAAAATTCCAATGAAAGGAAATTTTCTTTTCATAAGGGTAAGTCAGACGTTTTGCCTCAAATACCGCTGTTGAAAAAACAAATGTTGTCAAAGAATCAAAGTATTTATTTCCTTTGACTCAATAACTTATTTTAAGTTATCTGTCCTTACTAAGTGATTGGAATTAAAAAAAACTTCAAAAAATAATTAATATTTTAATGAAAAAAATAATAGAAAGTACCTAAGGATTAAATGGAAAAAGAAAAAGAATAAAGACATCCATGGTAGAGTATTATCCTGACACTCATAGTATGGAAAATTATCATAAAATAACAACTTGTTTTTAAGAAAGGCAATAATATTCAATGACTATTATCCCAATAATATTTACATATTTACACTTAGGTTAAAAAAATGATTTGAAGGAAAGTAGTGCAGGGATACCCATTATCTTTTAGTGGTGAGATTATAGGAATAGGAATTTTTTATTATATATTTTTCATGCCCTCTACAATGAATATGCACTGCTTTGTTGTAAATGTTTTAAATATAATATCAACTAACTTGCAGTTGTCCTTCATTCATTCACTCCCTGAACAAATTCTGAGAAACCACAGTGCTAAGTAAGCACTTGCCCACAATGGTTCCAATGCTTTCAAGAAAATAATCTCCTGAACTTGCCTAAAATTACAAATGAAAACAAGTATCTGGATGAAGTGAACACATTCCTATGGGCATTCAAGACAAAGTGAGCTCACCCTCACCACTTGGGAGGCTTGGTTCTCAACTCTATGTATTGGAATATTAGAATCACAAGGGATGTTTTCAAAAATCCTCGTCAAATTCCACCCACACCCCCCAACACCACCAACAACTTCATCTCTTCTGGCCCAGGTTCTTCCTTCCAGGTGAGACAAACTTCAGCCCATTGGTTCTGAGCCCACTGGCAGGTGTGCAGGGCCAGACCATGTAAGGCTCTGTGGGCCGTGGGATTTATATCCTGTGTGTTTGGTTACTAGTCTGACAGCACTGAAAAGCTTTAGGAGCATTTTGAGCCGAGAGACCTGACAACAGGTATGTTTTGCAATCTCTCTCTGTAATAGGAAGAAGAGATTGGTGGAGAGCAAGAATAGAAAATGATTGTTAAAGTTTGAGTAAGGGAATATGGCAGTGTGATACTGGATGATGATGGGAGGAATGAAGAAGAGTGGATGAATGTGAGAGATCGTTGGAGGTAAAATTGTGAGGACTCAGTCCTGATTGTACATGGGAGCATTGATAAAGCACACTAGTATTTACCATGCAAATGTAATTGAAATTTATTTACTAGACTCAAAACATTGTTAACACCTGGTGAGATTTATTGTAATCGTTGAAAAACAATCCTTAAAATCTTCCTTTAACCAAAGCAAATTTATACTAGAAAAATATTCAAGAGTAAGTTCAAGTAAAAATAATTGACCTATTCAAAGTCCGGAACACAGGTAACAATGAACACCCAACAGGTCCCATTTCCATGTCAACAGTTCGAAGTCTGAGCCTCCTGGCTCTTTGGAGCACATGTTAAATCCTTTCATAGTCCTCAGCATGACAAGGCTAGATTATGTTTTGACATGCCTTTCTAATCGTTCTGTGAATTGGTATTTGCTGGAGAAAGAAGGAAGAACATGACAATTTGAGTGTTCATCTTTACTTTCTGCAAATGGACTATAGCGTGAAATTTGCAAATGGCATATATTGTGAAATTTCATTCCTCCACCATACATTTACAAT
The DNA here is from genome assembly GCA_004027475.1 of Anoura caudifer. Classification (NCBI taxonomy): domain Eukaryota; kingdom Metazoa; phylum Chordata; class Mammalia; order Chiroptera; family Phyllostomidae; genus Anoura; species Anoura caudifer. The sequence goes on along the minus strand of PVKU01010587.1, from coordinate 23,499 downwards.
TCAATTGCCCCCTTAGCATTCACTTTGGGATAATGCAGGAAATCAAAGGTTTGATTGCATAAAATTAAGGGGTGCCTCAAGAACATGTATTATAGTCTTTCCTCTCTGTCCCACTAACAATCCGAGCCTGGTGTGTTTGCAGAGCTTTTGTCAGACAAACAGGTAAGTACTGAGAAACTGTTTAACGTGCTAGGGATTGGGTTAAAAACATTGAACTATCTACCTAAGCTAATTGGAAGGGAGATAAGATAGGCATAGGATAATTTAAAAAGTAGGCTGTAGATAATAAAGTGTCCTACTGAGAATAAAAAAAAAAAAAACCACATTAAAACAATAGAGTAGATTCTTGGCATTTATGGGTAACATATTAAATTTCAATTATTTGGCACCATGACATAGTGATTTTGCAGGGTTCATGAATTTGAACTTAATATTCTAGAAATGGGCTATGATGGTGAGTCTCTTAGTAGGTGAACTTAGTTGGCTTCCAATATCTAAATCTTGACTCAACTCTATTCTCTACTTAGTACTGTCTATTCACTATTGCTCATGATTAGATTAAAAATAAAAGTAAAAAACACATTTATCTTTTTTGAAAATGACCTTGAAAGAGAGTCAACAATTAAGTTTGCAATGAAAGTTAAGTGGCTCCAAAGGTTATGTTTCTAAGTCAGAAAGTAATATTAAGAACCTAAATGGAGAGTTCAACTCAGAACTAGAAGGTACTTCCGCCACAGAGAAACGAGAGTAAGCAATTTGTGAAACTATTTCAGCAATTGCCTCTATCAGAGTTTATTTTAATAGCTATGTGAAAGACTTTAGTACTCAATTTATAGAATCATTAATTGTCTAAGGGGGTCACTTAAAATTTTAATTTATACTTTATAGCATTTTATGGGTGAGGTGACGTGTAATGGTGTTCTCACATTTGTGAGTTTGGGAAGGCCTGGGGACAATGCCCTCCAGAATGTGTGTTCTTTAAAGTGTTAATGGCCTGGTGCGGAAAAGAAAAAAATAATTTAGAGTGGATGCAGAATAGTTAAAAAAGTCTTCCCTTTGCCTAGTCAGGTAAGGATCTGGAGATAGGACAGCTTGAGCTAGAGTTCTAACTGGTTGGTGAGGGTAATGCTAATGAAAAGAGAGCCCTGTGTTGATACAGGTGGGAAGGTGGGAAGCTGTAAAGGTGCATGATGTGCCTCAGGAAGTTTATGTAAGCAAATTCCAGGAACCATGAATAAGGAGTTGAGGGACTAGAATTCCGGCCTTGGTCTGTTTTTAATTAATTCTGTGATTTTGGGGAAGCCATTTATCCTCTCTCATCCCTCGTTTCTTTTTTGAACCCTAATTTCTTTATCCATAAAATGATTTCAGGGGCCTGGGTGATGCCTGAGCTACAGTTCAGTGATTTGATGGCTTGTAGGTAATCATACTTTATAGTTCGCATCCTTTTATTCTCCCTGTGTTGTATGTTAGATACTGAATATTTTCCATGTCACTAAAATTACTTCAAAACATTGTTTCAACAACTGTGTAATACTTATGATACCTTAATTATTTAGCCATTCCCCAGATATTTAGGTTTTCGGTGTTTTAATTACAAAAATGATGTCTTTATTATAAAAATAAGTATTTTTGTAAATATTAGCCCTCATCTCTAGTGACTTCCTTGGATTGAGTCCTACAAGTGAAATTACTATGTTACAGAACATGAGCATTTTTAAGCATCCAATAATTTTTGTCAAATCTCTACTTGGCAAGCTCATGCCGATTTTATTCCCATGGAAGCTTCTGGGTCTTCTCTCTTCCACCCACCCTGTAGTGTTTAGCATTTTAAAAATATTAGTTGGGTTGATAATCTAATGTATTTTATCATTTTAATTTTTATTTCTCTTTTGATTTTCAAATTGAATGTTTGTGCATTGTGCATTTGTAAGTCACAGTTCTTCATGTAGGGCAGAAAAGACAGACCCGCAGGAGAAAAGCCTACAAATTTAATTGAATTTTATGTGCACAAGGGAGACTTCACAAGAGAATAAAGACCCAAAGAAGTAACCAGAACAGGGAGCTTTTGTACTTTTTAGACAGAAAAACAACAATAATCTATTTGAATACATTTGTGAAGGACTGACAAGACAAGGGGTTTGGGTTTGGGCTGGGGTTGTAAACAATTAAATGATGCCCAGCAACTAGGAAGACGGGGGTAGTTTAACAGAGGTCTGTGTGCAGGGTCCTCTGCAGCCACCTCTGGGTTGGTAAGAGTCTGTCTGCAATAAAAAGACAATGTATACCCTGTATCTAGGCAGAAAAAGAAGAGGTTTTTCTGAATTTGTTTCGTATTTGCCTTCAGCTCAAAAAATTTTTACGTCAAAGAGGTATATTTTGGGATAATGTTTCCTGGTCTCCTTTATTCACTAGTGAATTATCTGTTAACATCCTTTGACATTTTTCCATTGGAAAGGCCATCTTTTCTTTGTTTCAATGTCAAACATATGTATTAAGGATAATATCAATCCTTTGGCTCATTTATTTGTAAACCATTAGGTGTCCTGGATTCCTACCAGACATTATGAATATTCTGTAATTCCACAAATATCAATGTTAAGAGCCTCCCCCTTCTTGATTAAGCACTTCTGGGGCCTCCTTACTACATTATTTTTTAGGAATTTGGCTAAGGGAGGGAACGAACTCACAAAAAAATTAGATGTCCTTGCCTTTCCATGATGGCTGCTCCTTCTGTCTCAGAGTCCTTCGCAAACAGCCCGATCCTCCCCCAACCAACACGGGCTTCTTCTCTCAGCATGGCAGCAGGTATGTTCCTCTCTGCTTTCAACCAGCTCTTTGGAAGGGATTTTCCACACCAGAGTGGTCATGATCCTCTGTTAAGCCACAGGCCTGGCCTCTCCTCCCCAGACAGTAAGGCGACCCAAGGGTGGAGGCAGAGCTCTGGCGGGCACTGGCCAGCTAGCTTCACACTTTTCTTAGAGCCAGTCTCCCCACTGATGTCTAGGCTGTGGCACATTCTTCCAGACATACTCCTCAATTCCTCCTTTCTGTCCAGTCCATCAGTCAGATATGAGGACACATTTGAATGTCTTCAAAATTCATGTTCTCTCTTCCAGACTGGCTCCTAGAGACTTCTAGTAAAGGGCTGATTCGAGCACCCCTACCCTGACCTGAGCATTCCGAGGCAGTTAGACAGCCTGTCAGCAGGGGCTGATCCTTCCAGAGCTCCTATGGCTTTAAAATTTTCCTTGGACAATGGTATGGTGATTGCTGGGAGGAGGGGATAAAGGGGGTTAAATGGTAATAGAACGATACAATAGATGTTTATAAAAATGCAAAAATTTTAATATTTCAGAAGCGTAGTGTTGCTACCAAATATGATTCCAATAAATCTGAAGCTATAACATGTACCTGGCTAATTCAGGTTTCTCCAGCTTCCAGTTAAGTAGAAAAGGAGGTGATTTGGGGATATGGGGCAGGGAAACTGATAATGACTATCCAGTGGGAAATGTTACTGCTGGGAAAGAGGAAGTTTCGTGAGAGGGTCGTTGTATGTATAACACTAAGAGGGGCTGCTTTCACTCCTGTGCCTGTGCCTTCAGTGAGAAGCGGCTCCGTTGCTGGCTGCTGCTGCGGAGGGAACACCAAGTCTGCGCACAACACCCTATCTCGTTTGGTGTTTCCTCCTAGTTAACAGTGTGTCCTAATAAGCCATTCTACTGTGTTACAGAGCTGGCTGCTTCTCGGTGATGGATTGGGTGGTAAGATCAGTGAATCCCATGGGCTTGGATTCTTTCACTGTAAAACGAATTCACTGAAAAGTGAGTTCCTTGGCCAAACATAGTGTTCTGTGAAATGTTGCTCTGTTTTCTAAAATTTATTTGAAGTACTTCGGTTTGACAGTACAAGGTGTGTATACATGTCTACATTAACATTAATCTGTACAGCAGGGATGGTCACATGACATGTGAAGTATGCTACTCCATAATTTACACTTCAGAACATTTCAGAGGTGGTTGGTTAGAATTTGAAAACCTTATTCTATGGTTCACACTCCCCAGAGGGGACTACAGAAAGTGCTTCACATATCACAGTCTGACTTGGCACCAGAGGGTTTATTAATTAACATAAAGAATATTAAATTATGCCATGGAGAAATGAATAGTGTCAGTATATATCAGCCAGAAACATTCATATAGAAAAATCTACCCTTGCATGATTAATACTCTGACAATCCCAGCAGGATAATATTTTTTGAGTGTTACCCTAGCTCTAGAACTCCACTTATTCCCGACTTCCCCGCTTCACAGTGAATTTTTCACTCTGATCAAACTAGAAACACAGATGTGCCTGCTATCAGAAGAGCTGGTATGGCAAGATAAGCCTTTCACCCCTGTGGCTGGTGGCATGCCTAGACAGCACGCAACGGAAAGGATGGAGAGTAGGGACTTCGCCAAATCTGTAAGACCTCACGATTTGCAGATTTTGATTCCTGCTCACCAATAAATATTAGTAGTTGTGGCAGAATTAGGTATGGTTTTTGACTTCTTAAAAAACATAGTATCTGGCAATAACTATGCAAGGAAACAATTGGCTTCAACCATCCCTAACCACTGGAGACAACTAACATTTACAAGAAAGTAACCGATGACTCTGAATGGCTAAATTGGCTTAGGTCAGCCTTAATTGATATTGTTAGGATGAATAGAGCATTCACTAGGGGCAGGTATGGGGTGGGCACAGATCAATTTTCTGGTTCTTCTCTGGGAGGTTTCATTGCTACACAGGGGTGAGTTGGCTTACGTCAACTCTGCTTTCCTTGAGGATGGTGGCTACTGACAGTTGACTCTAGGTAGTTCATTTGTCACTGCTAGTGCCACTCTCCAAGATACTAAATTCCTGACCCCAACCCACTAAAAGCTACAATGCCCAAAAGGTGCCAGAGAAAGCTGCCTTGTCTTTGAGTTCCCCAGGTGCTGGGGCCACGCAGTCATCTGAAGAGACGGAGATAGGATGTTTGGCTCTGTGTTGCTGTTCTGGGCACTCTTTGGGCTCAGAGTCTTACAGGATCTCTCAAGGAAAGAGCTGTTTTATTTTGCGGTTTTAACACCGTTCTCCACAAGGACCAAAAAGCCAGAGGAAACATGGAGAGTGGTAGCCACTGTCCCTTTACCTCCTCACACCCAGCATCCCTGGATAGTGTGCTTCCCTCCAGCCAGGAAACAAACACCTCACATATGTAAGGCCACACAAAAAGATGCTGTAAGAGAAATAAGTGTGGATGTTTGAGTTTATGTGTGGGCAGAAGGGTATTGCTGAGTCCCATGTCAGTCTGTCTTTAGAATGAAGTCATAATGTACACGGGGGAAAATAATATCTAGTAAAGATTAGTCATTATTAAATCTGGGGCAGTTTCCTTGCTGTGCTTAGAGTCTTTTGATATCTGAAATACCTCAGAATATTTATTACACAGTGGAGTTACACAAAGGTAAGGTCACACCTGCAGATGCCTGAAGGCAGCTTATAAAGCAGTGAGATTCAAGCCCAGAGAAATATCCAGTTAAGTCCACAAAGGACAGTGTTTCAAGTTCTTAAAAACAAGTTGTTAACATTTTAAAATTAGGAAATTTCCCTTTAAAACACCTGGATTTCTGAATGTATTCGACAAATGAAATTGTATCCTAATTTCCAGATGGCAGTAGTAGGCTATGACTTTTAGAGAGGCATTGCTCTGCAATTTTTTTTTTTTATGCTTTCCACTTGCCTGCTTCAAGTCTTCAATCTTCCTGCTTCATTCTGTAGGTGTTTGTATTTGTATTCTCTGCTTTACAGCCTCATTAAAATGGTGTATTTATAGAAGTGCTAAAGCTAATTCTATAGAAATCGACTTACTGTACCCAAAACTCTACAAATATTTTATGCTAGAACCTTGACCTTAATTTCATCTTGTCCTGTGGTTTCCAAAAATCTGGTCATAAATCAGAATTGGGATAACTGCAAGGTCAATTAACTGGGGGAGTTTTCTGAATCTGGATGATCAGGCCCCAACCCTCAAAGAAGTCTACCTTGTTTATTAAAATATCTAGGGCAATTCCCTTGCACAAATACACTGGGAACCCTGAGTCTCCTTCAGCCCTTCTCACCCAAGAGTGAGGGAGGGTGGGAGGGGCATGGAAGTGCATTGACTGGTGCCGCTGGGCTACTCAGGTACAGGAATCCTGATAAGGAGAATTAAATTCATTTGTGTTAATAATTTTATTTTGATCTGCCAGGCAGTCCACTGAATGAAAAGACCACCAAAGGTGGCTAAAGCCAAAATTACAGAAGAAAATGTCAGATGTCTCTATCCCATGCTTCCTCTATTTCCTCCCACCTGTTTATTCTCTAATAACATCAGCATCACTGCCTTGCGTATCACCTTGGATCCCAGTCTTCATCCAATTCTTTAAAAACCCTCAACAGAAGGGATACACAACTGAGTGATTCAAGGGTTTATTTACTATTCTTTATTTTAACCTCTTGTACTTCTTTCTTTAGTTTCCTCTGTCCACAGATATTCTCTGAGGTCCTTGCAGAGTTTGGAGATAGAACACTGACATTTTGATAGTGGATCAAATAAATTATCTTTTACCTAAACTTTTATACTGATCTTTTTTAATTGTATTTTTCATTACCATTTAGTCCCCTTTCACTCCCCTCCCCCTTGCTATCACCACACTGTTGTCCATGTCCATGAGTCCTTTTCCCTTTCTGTTCAATCATTCACCCCTTAACCTTGCTTTTTTCCAGGTCTTTGTAAGTATTTTTCACTGGGTACTATTTCTCATGTATTTCCTGACTTATACACACACACACACACACACACACACACACACACACACACTATATATATATATATATATATATATATATATATATATATATATATATATTCAGAGGTGTATGGTGGGGAGAGAAGGAAAAAATGAGACCTTTATATTGGAGTCCAGAATTATGTGACTTTAGGAATCTGATCAATGTCTCTATAAAAAAAAACATTACCTCACTCAATGATCTATCAACAACCTTAAAAAGGTAAATCACCACTATCCTAATAGACACAGGAAAGAAGTAATGTTCTGATATGTGGGCTTAATCAAAGGGGAAATTGCTAGCAAGACTAAGCAGCTACCCATTGCTGGAAGACAGGTGCTGCTGATGGACATATGAACTAATGGCAAATGAAGACATTTCTCTTGAATTATAATGAGTTCTTTTATCTGTATGAATATTTTAAACTTCAAGTTTGATAAAATAGAAGAAGGAATGCAACACAACTTTAGTGACTTTGCTGAATGCTACCAGTGCAACAGTAACCCTGATTCAATAAAATGCAGGGTTTAGAGCTTCCATGAAAAAGTCATTCACATGCAGAGGCCCTCTTCTCCCTTCCTGATTCATTTTGCCTCATCTTTTCTTTCCCCTTCATCCCTTCTATCACTTATGGTTCTCTTTGCAAAATACCACCTCAAACAGAGTGGCTTAGCACAACATTTATTCAGCTCAGAGTTCTATGAGTCAGCAATTCTACTCTCAGCTTGGTTCAGTAATGCACCTGTGGTCAGCTCTGGTCGGCCCAGGGGCTCTGCTTCTGGGGGTTGCCTACCTATTAGCTGAGTTATTAGGGACAATAGGTCAAGCGTTTCTTAATACAGAGCAGGCTAGCCTGTGTGGGTTCACATGGTAACTAGGAGGGTTCTGAGAGAGAATGAGGCATGCAAGCCCTCTTGAAGAATAGGCCCAGAACTGGTACAGCATCATTTCTCCCACCATTCCATGGTCAAAGCAAGTACAGGCCAGATGCACAGGATTAAAGAGTAGATTCTGTCCCTGGCTGGGAAGCCCTGTAAAGTCACATTACACAGAAGCATGGATAAAGGTCAGAGTGAGATTTATGCCATATTGTAATCTATTGCTTCCCTCTTGCAATTTTCATGAGTCTCTTGGTGACTTACAATCATTGCAGTATCTGTATGTGTAGAAGGAATGACAAAAGAACAGAAAAAATGGTGTTGCTATATTCAAGGTGCTTGTAATCTGCTGGGAAATAAAACATTACCTTCACCTGAGGTGACAGGTACAAGCATCCCCAGTTTATAAGAGTCAAATGTTATATATATTATATACAGTGGTCTGGCACAAATAATGAGCCCTTTTTATTATAAAATCTTTCATTATAAAATCATAAGCATGTTATTCTGTAACATGACAATATCACACTGAAGCATACCATATGACATTTTAGGTAAAATGTTCAAATTGAAACTATGAATTATTACACCCATAGTATTATCCTACCAACCACACTCAGGCAAGCCTTACTTCCCTGTAAAACAGGGAAATGTGAATAAAGTATTATTGGAAGTGGAGAGTACTTTAACCACAGCAAACTTTGTTTAGCTACTTTATCTTCCTGTTTATTTTTACCACAAGTCTAAACTCTTCTGAGAAGTTTTAAAACCTCTCTTTAATCTTACTCCACCCAATTTAGATGACTTCTTGAATTTTTTCTTCCAATTTGTATTTCTTAATCTCTTCATCTATTTCATTCTTCTCCCCCCACCAAGCCCTCTGCCATCTGACAGGGTCAAAATATTTTCTGTATCTATTCTTGTTTATTTTATTGTTTTAGATTCCATATTAGGTGAAATCATATGGCATTTGTCTTTACATCTCTTTACTTTTTAGTCTATCTATGTCTTTCCATTTGAAGTGAGTCTCTTGTAGGGAGCATATGTAAAGACCTTGTTTTCTTTCCATTCAGCAGCCCTAAGTCTTTTGATTGGAGCATTTAATCCACTTGCATTTACAGTAATTATTGATAGATATGTATTGACATTTTATTCATATTTTTTATCTTTTTTCTTTTTTAAAAAACACCACTTAACATTTCTTGTAATACTGGCTTTGTGGTGATGAATTCCTTTAGCTTTTTCTTGTCTGGGAAGCTCTTTATCTGCCCTTTGATTTTAAATGATAGTTTTGCTGCATAGAGTAATCTTGGTTTTAGGTCCTTGCTTTTCATCACTTTGAATATTTCTTGTCAACCCCTCTGGCCTGAAATGTTTCTGTTGCAAAATCACCTGACAGTCTTTTGGGAGCTCCCTTGTAGATAATTAACAGCTTTTCTCTCACTGCTCTTAAGATTGTCTCTTTGTCTTTAATTTTTGGCATTTTAATTATTACGTGTCTTGGTGTGGGCCTCTTTGGATTAATCTTATTTGGTACTCTCTGCACTTTCTTGTCTTGTGTGTCTTTTTAATTCACCAAGTTGGTGAAGTTTTCAGTCATTATTTCTTCAAGTAGGTTCTTGATCCCTTGTTTCCTCTCTTTTTCTTCTGATATCCCTATGACATGGGTGTTGTTATGTTTGATGATGTCCCAGAGGCCCCATAATGCTAATTATTTTCATATTTGTTCTTCCAGAATAGGGTGGCATTTTACTCTCTTACTAGTGGTAGATGTGCTTTTTAAAAAAACTCAGGTTGGAAATTGGTATCAAAAATATTCAAATTTAGGACACTGATAAAAAGCTTAAAACACAAATAGTTTGAGTTTTGGGCTGAAAGGAGATCCATTAGATTTAAATTTAAATAACCAGGCAGGTTTAAATGGTGGCAAAATTGACTTTCTGTTTTGAAAATAAGAGACCTGGCTTTGATTTCTTACTGATGTATAGAGTTTTCCCATCTTTGCCCTGAAAGAATGCCCTGTGAAGTAATTCTTCTGGAGCCAAAGTTTTATTCAGAAGCTTCAGAAAGTCCTGTGTTGAAGCCCACAGAGGTATCTAAACCAAAAATATAGAAGAAATAACATTGCATGAAAGGTTTTGAGGATAGAACTAACATGTCCATCTTTAGCACAGTTGAGCTTCCATGGACCATTGGACTTAGAGAAGCACTGTGACCCAATGTTCCATGGGGAGTAAATGCACCTCCACACCCACATGACTAAGTGAAGTGGCCCCCTGATGGTCTATGGCCCATTGTTATTGTCTTTCTGGATGCTGTATTAATCATTTGGGATTTATATGAGTTGACATAAGGAAGTATTGTGTGCAATGTTGTTTTTCCATGTTGTTTTTCACTAGATTAGATTGACAAATGTATATCTTGCACCTCTCATCTGCAAGGTGTGATACTGGATAAAAACAAATATGATAGTGTAAGGCATGTTTTTACCTTCCAGAAATTCACACAAATGTGTGACAAAATTATACAGAGAATTACATCAATGATTGTCAAATGTTTGAATAGAAAGAAGTCACAATTCAGTTGGTGGTAATTCTATGTGATCTAAATGAAACAAATGGAAAAATTTAGAGTTAAAAATACTATTCTATTAAGATGCCCTGTTATATTTCTACATTTAAGAACATCACCATTTTGTGGCTGTATATATTCCAGACTAAAAGTAGAAAAGTGCTCTTTAAGATGCAAAAAAAAAAAAAAAAAAATCTAGAAAAAAAATAAAAATTGCCTTATCTCAATGGTTTATGAGGAAAGGAAGTGGATATTTTGAACTTAGTATTTAATATATTTTGTATGTCTGGTTAAGAATTATGACCTCCTCCTGAATAAAACTTTAAAGCCTTTAAAATAATGACCTGGGAGAAAGATACAGAAGTCTATTCATTCAAATCTGATATTATATAGATTGCTTGAAATCAGAAACCAAACTCTCTTCCTGGACTCTAGTCTTTGGTCCAAAAATAACAAAGTTGTGGATGGGAACCAGGCCAGCAATTTCATTTGCAGGATGAAAAATTCTGAACTAAGCACTTCCCTAAAGGCAGTTCAAGTTACTTTTCGTCAATTAATAGGAACAGGAAGTGTGTGTCAAGAATTATTGGTTTTGCAAGCCTCAAACTAAAGTTAAGGCTAAGTGTATTTAACTAGTCCTTTGGGACATTTGTTGAGACAGATTTTAAACACGTTGCTCTTTAAACTTCTTGTGTGATCCTTGTTAGGGGGATTGGAAAGTTAGTGCAAGTCATAAGATCTGTATTGAAAGCTTCTCTCTTGACTTCCAGCTGCAGTCCAGTGAAAGCTTGCTTTGCTGAAAACTGAGACAGGCCCTCATTATCCCACATCTCCTCCTATCATCTCTGATTCGTATTGAATGATCTGCTTTCATAGAACTCTCAACAAAATATCCAAGTTCATCACCTGCAAGTTCTACTCTCCACAAAACATGAGAACACAATTTAGCCAAGTTCTTTGCCACTTTGTAGCAAGGATCACTTTCCTTCAGGTTCCAATTATATGTTCCTCCTTTCTGTCTGAGACCTTACAAGAAACACATTTAATCTTTAGGTTTCTACCAACAGTCTTTTCAAGGCAATTGAGGCTTTTTGTAACATGCGCCACAAATCCTTCCAGGCTCTACCCATCACTCAGTTCCAATCCACTCCCACATTTTTAGCTATTTGTCGCGGCAGCACCCCACTTCCCAGGACCAACATGTCTACTAGTTTGTTAGGGCTGCGTGACAAAGTACTACAGACAGGGTGGCTTCAACAGTAAATTCATTTTCTCACAAATCTGGAAGCCAGAAGTCCACAGTCAAGGTGTCAGTAAGGTTGCTTTCTTCTGAAGTCTCTCTTCCTGGCTTGTAGATAATTGTCTTCACATGATCCTTCTGTGTGTGCCTGGGTCCTAGTCATCTCCTCTTCCTATAAGGACACTAGTAACATTGGATTAGCTCTCCAACATCCCTATGTAACTTCATTTTACCTTAATTACCTCTTTAAGGACACTGTCTCCAAATATAGGCATATTCTGTAGTACCCAGTGAACAACTAAATAAATTTCTTCACTGCTGCATGGTTCCTTGTTGGTAAACTAAGAGACTCAGAGTTGTAATTTTTTAGAAAAAAATATGGAGTTTTTTATTTATTCATTGGTACCTGAATAAATCTAGATCTGTCAGATTCTAAATCAGATCTGAATCACGGTCTACTTGATTCTAAGCACAAAGCTCTCACATTCATCCTGCGCTGCCTCTGTGTGCCCACCACTTCCGGGCGCTATGATTAATGCACATAATGGTGAATATGGCTCCGATCCCTCCAGAGGCTATGCATCTCTTGAGGTATATAGAGATAAAAATAATAACATAAATGATATTTCAAGAAAGCAAAAAAATTAATTTTTGAAAATTGGAAGAATCCAAAAGCACAGAGGCTTTTTAGGTAGGAGAAACAGGGCGATGGATGAGATTTCAGGCATTGATATAGAAAGTATGAGAATACCACTGTGTCAGAGGTTGATAAAGCTGAACAGGAAGTTGGGGGGTCAGGCATAGCTGCAGTTAGTGTAGGAATTTGTATGTTTTTCTCCATCCTAATAGACCTGGGGAATGTGTTCCACTCATCTCAATAAAAGGAGCTGACACAAGAGTGATTCTGAAAGAAAGGTGAGATGGAAGAGGATATTAAAAATGACCACATAGTCACTGCAAAGAGCTATAGGGACCTATTAGAGATTTTTGAACAGGGAGTGATGTGTAGTGACAGTGTTTTAAAGAGATCAATAAAGAAGATAAATGTAAGGTAAGTAATAGGAAGTGAGATGGAAAAATGATTCTGTATTTCAATCTAAACTACAGTTTGTTGTGAGTTATTTGCATTGTTTAAAGAATGAAAGGATGAAATTATAAAGTCCTGAGGTGAACTGAATGCAACAAGGCCCCTGCCTGAGTGTGAGCTCCATGAGTGCAGAAACTGGGCTTGTCTTACTCAGGCAGGATCCTCGGAACCTTGGTCAGGGCCTGGCACACCACTGATGTGCATTAAATATTTTTTGAAATAAATAAACATTGAGATGACTGAATGAAACAATGTTGAGAACTTCTGGGCTGGGATTGTAAATTGAGAATGTCCTATATTGAGCTTTCTTTTCTTTTTTTAAAAAAGATTTTATTTAGTTATTTTTAGAGAGAGGGGAAGGAAGGGAGAAAGAGAGGGAGAGAAACATCAGTGTGTGGTTCCTCTTGTGCACCCCCTACTGGGGACCTGGCCTGCAACCTAGGCATGTGCCCTGACTGGGAACTGAACCAGTGACCCTTTGGTTGGCAGGTCAGCACTCAATCCACTGAGCCATGCCAGCCAGGGCCATTGTGCTTTCTTTAATATCTAAATTTCTTTAGATATTTGAGAGAGAGAGATTTGAGGTCATAGTCTCTTAATTTTGACAGGTTGTTTTTTTTTTTTTTTTTTTTTTACCCTGAATGTGATGTTTACTTTATTACAGAGAATTGGAACATGTTTTAACAGCTAAAACTAACAGTCTAAGCAAAAACTAAGTTCTTGAATCATCAGACAAATTTACTATCTCCACCTTTCTTTTACATTTTGTATTTTTGTGTCATTGTTCTAGTTGCCCTTTGTCACTCCTACTTCATCCAGTGACTACATATTCATTGACCCAGATCAGATCCATTTCTTCCGTGGCATCTACTCTCTTCGCATGGCCATCCATGGCAAAATCCATTCCTCTCTATTCACTATTTCCATTGTTCTCAGTTACTTGCTTACCATTGCTCATTTAATTTCCCCACCGGATTGTGAGCTTGCTGAAGGCAAGAAACACAGAATTTTCTTTTAGTGTCCTGATTGCTTGTCACATGCTAAGCAATTAATAAACATATATTTGAGAAAACCACAATTATTTGAGAATACAATAAAATGTAATCTCCATGTTATGTTGAAATCCTATCTAAAGTTACCTGAAATATAACTTTATATGCATTTTATGTATCAAGACACAGAACTCAAAACAAAAGTCCTGTTTTCTGGTCTGGGCAGTCTTTTGATTTCCTTGAGCTTCGTTTCCTTATATTTGAAATGGCAGAATTATGCCAGATGGTTCCTGTGTTCCAACTGATTTTGAAAGCAACCCATAACTCACAGAATACAGAATTGTTAAGTCGCTTAATGGGGTGGTAGGAAAGCGTGTAACTTCATGTTTGTAAACCTTTCAGGTACTAAATGCAAGTTAGCCTTCTGAATGTATGTTTTCACGGACTGAAACCTTATTTGAAGCACCGAAAATCAAGAAATTTACTGACCTGCCAATCCCTCATTAACCATCAGTCACTTAATGGATGTCTTCCAAGTGTCAGGAAATTCACAGATGGGATGACGTTGTAGGTGTCTACCTCACTTATTGATCGTTTAACATTAAGTTGCAAAGGCATTAACATACGCTGCATTCACGCTAATAGTGTTTGCTTGACAAGCAACATTGATTTGCCCTTCATTACTCAAAAAAGATGAGCGTTAGGTGAAGTGAAACTAATTTCAGAGGACCACATCATTTATTCTAAGCCAACACATGAACCCTTACTCCAGGATAGAAAATTTCTAATTGGAGGATAATATTACATACAGCACTTACTGAGCACCTTCTGTGTGCCTTGCATTCTACTGGGTTGGCCAAAAAGTGTCTTTGTTTTCTTCCATAAGGTGGTTCTAGTAGTGCTTAGTTGTCTTTAACTTCATTCGAAACAGTTTTGTTAGATTGTATCCTAACAGCTGTCAATCAGAGTGCATTAAAAACTGATCAAAACTGGTGAATTTTTGTGTAGCTATTATAATATTGAAGGTTTTTAGCATATTATGCTTTACTATTTCAAAAAAGGTGAAAATGCAACTGAAATGCAAAACAAGATTTATGCAGTATATGGAGAGGGTGCTGTGACTGACTGAAGGGGTGAAAAGTGGTTTGCGAAGTTTCATGCTGGAGATTTTTTGCTGGACAATGCTCCATGGTCAGGTAGACCAGTTGAAGTTGAAAGCAATCAAATCAAGACATTAACTGAAACAATCACCCTTATAACAAACAAGAATATCCAAATATCCAAATCAATAAAATTATTGCTAAAAGTGAATTTAATGGAAAAAAAATAAATGGACTCTTTGGACAACCCAATACTTTGGTGTCTCATATATACAATTTTCTACTAATTTATATGATAAGGTAGACATATTTTAAATCTTATTAATTTTATAATATTTTAAGGTTATTTTAAAATTTTGAAATAGTTTAAATATCTAGAAAAGTATACAGCATAGTGTAATAAATACCCATACATACCTATCTATGAACCTTTGTATGAATATTTATGTATACATTACCTTGATTTTATAATTGTTAACATTTTGACATTTTACCTTTTTGTTCTAGGTTTTTGACAGTAAATTATAAATATTATGGCATTTTACTCTAAATTCTTAAATATACATTTCAAAAGATAAGCATAGCATCTGAAAAAAAACATTAACAATACCATTAGGGAACCAAAATAAAATAATATGTCCTTGATATAATTTAACAACAAGTACATATTAAAATGCTTCCAATTGTACCCAAAATGTGTGGTACTAAAAAAAATACATATTGTTCAAAGTAGGATCCAATAGAGTAACATGAATTTTATCTGGCAGAATTTATGTTAATGTGCTTTTCCTCTAGAACCCCTCCACCTTTATTTTGACGCTAACTTTTAAAAGAGACTGGGAGACACTTGGCTTCAGCTCTGACAAGTAGAGAGCTAGAAGTCATCACTCCCAACCTCACAATGCAAACAAAACTGAACAAACTATTAATTAATGACCTTCCTTGGACCTACCGAAGAGTTGAGGTCTCAAGAAAAATGCCCACACCCAAATTTGGAGGTACAGGAAAACCCAGAGACTTACCGCCAGTATTTTCTTACCTGAGGCAGTTGTCACTTGAGCAATAAAATGTTAGACATACTTGTGGTTATTTTGATAAATAGGTGGAGGCTGAATATAGACTAGCATGAGAATTAGAAACCCTAGAAGCCACAGTCGTAGGAGAATCGCCACACTTTAGTAGATTTAACCCCACAGCTTCGCTCATTGAAGAACCAAGAAAGACCCTCCTGTGGCTCCAGCAGAGGCAGCAGATGAGTCACCACTCTGAACCACAGTCAGGCCATTCTCCCCAAGACCTTCTTTCCAGGGTGAATGACTGCTTGAGCCTTATCTCACTGGAGGACGGACATGTACCCTACCATAGTTGCCTCTGTAGTTCTCTGTCTCACGCAGAGGAAGGACATTTACTCCACTATAGTCCCCTCTATTAGTCCCCTGTCTCACCTAAGATGGGGCATGCATGGGGGAGATACATTTGTGAAGGTCACAGCTCAGAAACAAAGCCCCATTAAAAGACTGAAATTTAACCATAAGATTAGAGAACACTTTCCCTAAAGTATAAATGAGAATGATAATAACTCTTTAGATTGGGTCCCTTGGAAACAATTTATGGGATGGAGAGTTGAATGGTACAGGTTTATTGGGAACTAACACTTGGAATATGTGTTTTAGGAAGTGAAAAAGGCAGTATTAGGCAGAAAGAGAAGCTACCTGCAGTGTGGCTGCAACTAAAGACTCAGTGGATTATACAGAGAATTCAGGTAAATCAGGTGAGAGGAGCCTGGACTTCTATTGTCTGAAGTCAAGGTAAGAGGACCAGTCTTTATAGCCCTGTATCAGCCAGGCATTGCCCGAGGGACATCCGCTGGGAAAGAGCATAGCCTTGAGCAAAGCAGATCCCTTGGTGGAAGGCAGTTCCCAGTGAGGGACACAGCTATGAATTGTTAGCACCTAATAATCCCAGTTCCTGGGGACAGGTGGTTTGGCCCCCAAAGGAGATCCATACAAATTGTCTATACTACATTCCTAATTGGATCAAGTCCATTTGCTTCATATAGTAAGTTTGCTTATAAAGGAACACCTTCTACAGAATTCTCATTGGTCTTATTCCTGGAGAAACTTACAAGAGAAGGGTCACTGACTGGCCAATACAGCTTATAGTGGGGCAGCTAATCTCAAGGTCACAACCGACACCACTAGCCCCTTCTTCCTCCATACACTCTAGTCTAGATTAATCTCATGCTTGGCTGGCACCTCTGCTGGGTTAGGCTGATTGGTTGGTGGGATGATTCAGACCCTTATCCATGAGATATATGAACCCAGGGTTACTGTAAAAAGATGGTATGATATATAGACCAGGTTCCCTTTTTTGGAATAAGGCACCCTTTCCTCCAGCTGTCAGAAGTGTTGGCTTCTGATTTCTCAAAGCTCTGTTCCTTTCTGGAAGTGATCTCTGCCAAAGGGAGCTTGCCTCACCCAAAGTATGGCCCCTCTCCAGTAGGATCCTCTTATCCAATGCCTATGGGGAGCAAAATTCCACCGAGAGTTGACCTCATAGCCCTGGTATGTTTGGTACACCAAAGTCAGGAACCTGAATGGAAAGAAGTAAGACCTTGATCCCTGGGTTAGCCAGCTGAACTTTATGTGATTGAAAATCTTGGATCCTTAGTCTGTTTGGAATGCTCTGAGACTGCAGTAGTGACCCACTTGCCCACATTGGAGACTAGTGCTCACCATCTGTTTAATGGCTATTCAGAGACCTTTGTCTTGTATGGCAACACCCCCTCAGAAACTACCTTCACATCCCTTCATAGCTCTCATAGGTCAAATAACGAAGGTCAAGTGGTACATAATCCTACCTGGGAAGTGCTGGGCCTGTGAAGGGTGCAAGAGCTTGAAGGAACTAAGGATTTAGTTTGTAAGATCAAGGAGCATACATATGGGACAGGAACTTATGGGTAGTAAATCAAGAGGGACAGAATATAAAGTTATCCATCTCCATGGAGAATTTATAAACATGGACATGCACAATTTGATGCCTTGGCAAGGATCATTAGGAGGTGGTGTGTATATGCTAATAGGATGTCCCCAGAAGCTTACAGAAGGCTCAGGCCCACACTAAGTTAAGCTGGAATGCTAGAACTTCCATGGCACACAGTGGGAGGAGGAATTAAAAAGCCCAGAGGAATGGGCATGCTAGAGGAAGTCCAGAAAACTTACCTGCCAACTGCATTCTAGAGAGTTCAAAGATACTGTGCTTACCAAAGCAATAAGAAACACCCTAGAGAACTGGGCAAAAATATCGTTGGAAAGCTGAATGATGCTCTGACTTCTGAAGACCAGGGAAGAGAGTAGGAGATGCTAATATACAAATGGGCTCCTCTGTAGCAGTGGGATGATGGGATCTATTATCATAGAGTCCAGGTGGCTGCACTTGCAGAGTGCAGTCCAGTTGGCACAATTATTGTAATGAATGTCAAGGTCTGAGCAGTAGTTGAGAGGCCTGGCCTGTAGAGAGCTGTGAAAATGGTTACTAGGACGAAGTGTTCTCGGGCAGAAGAGATGAACAGCCACCAAGAATAATACTTATTTTATACAACAAATAAATCAAGAATAGATTAAGAAGCTGGAGAAAGTAATCCCATATGATGCTAAATAGTCAACATCCTTACTCAGTTTCTAAATGTGAGCCAGTTTTCAGACTCAAAAGCTATTTTTTCTTAAATTTAATAATTTTTATTTTATTTTCTCATTCCCATTTAGTCCCCTTATATCCACCTCCCACAATCACCACACTGTTGTCCATGTCCGTGAGTCCTTTTCCCTTTTTGCTCAGTCCCGTCACCCCTCCCCTTGCCTCCATTAGCTGTCATCCTGCTCCCTCTCTGAATATGTCTCTATTTTGCTTGTTTGTTCAATTTGTTCATTAGATTCCACATATGAGTGAAATCATATGATATTTGTCTTTCTGTGACTGGCTTATTTTACTTAGCATAATCCAAGTCCATCCATACTGTCCTAAAGGGTAACACTTCCTCCTTTTTTCACAACCAAGTAGTATTCCATTGTATAAATGTTTCATAGTTGTTTTATCCACCTACCTACTGATGGACACTTGGGCTGCTTCCATATCTTGGCAACTGTAAATAATGCTGCAATGAACATAGGTGTGCTTATGTTCTTTCCAATTAGTGTTTGGGTTCATTTGGATATATTTCCAGAAATAGGATTGCTGGGTCAAAAGGATCCATTTTTAATTTTTTGAGGTATCTCCATATTGCTTTCCACAGTGACTACACCAATCTGCATTCCCACCAACAATGCAGAAAGGTTCCCCTTTCTCCGCATCCTTGCCAGCACTTACTATTGATTTATTGATGGTAGCCATTCTGACAGGTGTGAGATGGTATCTCATTGTGGTTTTAATTAGCATTTTTCTGATGATCAGTGACATTGAGCACCTTTTCATATGCCTGTTGGCCATCTGTATGTCTTCTTTGGTGGGGTGTCTATTCATGTCCTTTGCTCATTTTTTAATTGTTTGGTTTTTTTTTTGTGGTGTTGAGTTTTTGAAGTTCTTTTTTTTTTTTTGGATATTAACCCCTTAGCACATTTATCAATGAATATGTTCTCCCATTCTGTGGGCTGCCTTTTTATTTGTTGATCATTTCATTTGCTGTGCAAAAACTTTTTAGTTTGATGTAATTTAATTTGTTTATTATTTATTTTGTTTCCCTTGCTTGGGGAGCTATATCCAATAAAATATTGCTATGAGCCATGTCCGAGATTTTGCTGTCTATATTTTCTTCTTTGATTTCATGGTTTGGGGTCTAACATTTAAGTTTTTAATCCATTTTGAATTTATTCTTGTGTGAGATGTAAGAAGGTGGTCTAGTTTCCTTTTTCTGCACATATCTGTCCACACTTCCCAAACCCATTTATTGAATAAACTATCTTTAGCCCATTGTATGCTTGCTTCCTCTGTTGAATATTAGTTGATTCTAAAGGTGTGGGTTTATTTCTGGGCTCTCAAATGCAAATTCTGTTGCATTTGTTTATGTGTCTGTTTTATGTCAGTGCCATGCTGTTTTGATTACTATGGTCTTATAGTATAGTTTGATAATAGGTACTATGATTCCTTCAACTTTGTCTTTCTTTCTCAGGATTGCTGTTACTATGTGGGGCCTTCTGTGGTTCTATATAAATTTTTGAAATATTTGTCCTAGTTCTGTGAAATATGTCATTGGAACCTTATAGGAATTGCATTGAATCTATATATTGCTTTGGGTAGTATGGACATTTTAATGATGTTAATTCTTCCTATACATGAACATGGTATGTGAGATCAATTATATTTATATACTATACTTAACTTCATGGGTAAAAAGTATCTGTGCTTCCTTTCCTCTCAGAAAATTAGTTTGATTAAAATATATATTTATCAATTAAATATTTCTCTTTGGTACTTACCAACATAGAAGGATATATATAAAGACACACACATAAACCTTTCCCCAATCTTATGTGAGATTTTCAGATGAGTGAGAATTGCCTTTGAACTTCTTTTCTGATAGAGAAAAAAACGAAAGCACTTGCCGCATCAATAGTGTGAATGCTCTTCAGAGGTGGCTGTATGCTACACCCTGGAAGGGAGCAAAGATCTTAGGTGTGGCAGTTCCCTGAGGCCATGGCAACTTCTCAAGAAGAGGGCAATGTGAACAGTCAGAGCTGATATTCTCCTGAAGCTGCTGGATGGGCAGTAGGTCCTGACAAGATGTGAGTGGAGATCACAGTAGCTATTACAGTAACTAGTTCACATAGCCTTGTTGAGAATTAAGTTATGTAACATATGGGAAGCCCAGAAAACATTAGTAGGATGTTAACATTACATTTAGTTACTGGAGTGGAGGGGAAGGAAATCTAAATTTATTAAGTAATATATATTTTTGTAAAGTTCTGCTATTCCTGTCAATGGCTTTTTCCTTAGTGAAGTAGATCAGGAACTCAGAAGGTTTAGCAAGATCTTTTTCATCTTTTTCCAGTTACTGTACTCTCTGTGTATTTATTGTAAGTTAATTTGACTTTGTCACTTTAAGAGGGTTCTCACTTGGCTCCTGTAATCAATTTATAGATGTGAATAGCCTTGTCCATACCCAGAATATTGACCCTTTCCAGCAGTGGGAAAGACTATTACCAATAAGAATCCAACACAAGGGATCCAGCAGACCTTTGCAGCTACGAGGAGCGCAAACCAGAATTAAGGCTTGTCTGTGGTGGTGTTCCAGCCAGGACCACATGTGATAACCACATGCACATTGACTGACCTTACTCCTCCAGCCCCACAGTTTGTGGGGTGAAGCCTAGCCACAGTTTGTTTTTTTGTTTCTGCTTCCCTAAACAGACACAAGTTCCCCTGGCCCTTGCATAGCATTCTTGAGGGCTGAAACGTCTCACCTTTTAAAAGACGTACCCCAGGCTTTGCCTTGGTGAAAGTGAAATCGCTTGCACCTCTTTCCCACATGCCTGGAGTCTAAATGTTGGAGAAGCAACTCACAGCCTCTCTGGGTCTTAGTTCTACGGTTTTAAAAGGAAGAGGTTGGAATCAACAATGGTGGACACTTCTAGCTCTGATATTGTTCTCCAGCTCCTAAGATCAACTTTCTGTACTTAGGTAGTCCTAAAATTGACTCTCACATCTGTTAGTCAATACATCCCACATCCTGTGGTGTTTTAAAAACTATGTATAAAATTATATATCTTTTTAAATAAAAGTAATATATAATCTTTTCCAGAAATAAGTTTCTATGGATCCAAACACTTAAAAGTGATAGGTAAAATACAAAATGACAAATTGAAACCAGGAACTTGGAGAGTGGTGCTCCTTTTCCTCAACTCATTTGTGAAAAGAAGCTAAAACTACTTCTGCTGTCAGCTACTAGACTCCGCAGCTTCCACGAGGCCACGTCTGCAGGGAGCGGATTCTGAAGGACGTGGGTGTAGACCTAAGAATGAATCTGGGCCAAGCCACCCACGGGCTCAGTAACGAGGTCTATGTCATCTTTACATCACTAATATGAGACTAAATTCTGGGCTGGGAGCTTGGAAAAGACTGATGAGGGAAAGAAACTACAAGTAGAGAATAGGCACAAATGAAGAGAAAAAAGGAGATAACAGGAAATTCCCCTTCTCCAAATGGAGCTACAAACCAAAATTCCAAAACAGGAGACAACTCAACTAAGAAAGACTGCACAATGTCAGTAGTGGTACATAAAATTTCTCCAGATGATATGGAATTAATAAACCATCTGAAAAACTTTTATACAATGGTTATATAATCAAGAAGATAAACATTGTAGCAACTATTAGTAGAAAAGAACAAAATGCATAGACACAACACGAACAGGTAGAAAATGAAAAAGAATCATTAGAAATCTTGGAAATAAAAGTGTAATTCCTAAAATACATATTTAAAAATAACTATTTAAACTCTAGAATGGACACAGGCATAAAATGTGTAAATTGAAAGGTACTAAAAAGGAAATTGATTTAATTTCTTTAAACTAAGTTCAGCAGTGAGGAACGCATCTCTCCATTTCCTAGAGGCAGTTAGGTCTATGGTAAAAATGAGCAGCTGTCTGAGAGTCAGGTCATACACATGAGGAAACCATGTATATACAGAATAAAAAGATAATTAATAAAATCTCCTATGTCTGCTTGTAATGCTAGAGTTCACTTCTTATAAGAGTTCTGTTATCGCTGCATAAGCCCTAAAAGTCTCCAGTTTATTGTCACCAATGCACACCTTCAAACTTACTTAACGTAGGTGCCGTACTAAGTTTATAAGAAATATGAGTCCTGTCTCTTGGCAGCTTAATATAAAGGATAAATCTCAAGTAGATTTATCCAGAACCTCACGACTAGTATGTCTATTCCTAGGGAGGGAAAAAGGGCATAAAATAGTTTTTATGATCCTTGTAGCCAGAATTTCATTTTGTATTTCATCCAAAAGAAATAATAAACAATCTTGTCAACAAGTTAGTACACAGCACTTCAGAAACTTTATGTAAAATCCAATTATATAACAATGGCAAAGCTTATAAAACTTATTCCAACAAGCATTTGGCTTATTATTAATAAGCAGATTGGCTTTCCAATAGAGGTTATAACTACTGGAGTTGACTCACTGGTGTCTGCTTTATGTTCACTCCTAAACCACCCCCCCCACACACACACCAGTCAGATTGCCTTGGAAGGTGTAATAAAATTTGTATCTGGTGTTTCATTCACATTTTAATATTATTTTGTTACTATTCAAGCCAGTGAATAGAAAACAAATTTGCATCATGATAAGAGCACAGGCAGATGCTATCCATAATGTTAACTACATGTCACACGTGGAGATGTATTTTTTCTCCCCTGGGAATAGGATTTCTCATTTCTCCTTACTGTAGAGCAGTAGCATTTATTATCTCTCAGCAAAAAGCTACCAGGCATTCATTGGATGATGTTTTCTGAGAATAGAGTTTTACAGTTTATGGTTTCTTTCACTGGTCTTGTCGCTGCCACTAGCTGATGTGACAGCGATTCTCTCCGGCAAGGAGTATGGAGAGTGAAAAGAGGTTAAATCGTGCATCTACTCTCCCCTCTTTCCTGCCACAGCCCACAGGAACCCCCTATCAAAGCTTTGGGTACTCTTCACAGAATTCCCCCTTGGGCTGGAGGGTAAGCTACTAAAGGTGCCAGAGGCCAAGAAACAGGGAAAACCTGGCAGGTGG
>PVKU01010586.1:0-50815 GCA_004027475.1 Anoura caudifer | reverse complement strand
ATGAAATGTTAAAGGGACTTATCTAAGAAAAAGAAGATAAA
Organism: Anoura caudifer; assembly: GCA_004027475.1. NCBI lineage: Eukaryota > Metazoa > Chordata > Mammalia > Chiroptera > Phyllostomidae > Anoura > Anoura caudifer. Next base: position 50,774 of record PVKU01010586.1, on the reverse strand, counting down.
AAATATGAACAGTAAAAAGACAGCAAACTCACAGGTATTAACAACCAGACCTAAAACAAAAGCCAACTAAGCAAACAGTAGAACAGGAGCAGAAACACAGAAATGGAGATCACATGGAGGGTTAGCAATAGGGGAGAGGGAAGAGGAGAGAGGGGAACAAGTAGCATAGATGGTGGGTAGAAAATAGATAGGGGGAGGGCAAGAATAGGGTGGGAAATGTAGAAGCTAAAGAACTTACGACACATGGACATGAACTAAAGGGGGGAATGTGGGTGGGAGGTGGTGTGCAGGGTGGAGGGGAATGAAGGGGGGAATAGGACAACTGTAATAGCATAATCAATAAAATATAATTAAAAGAAGAAAATTCAAATTAAAACCACAATGAGGTATCACCTCACACCTGTCAGAATAGCTGTCATTAATAAATCAGCAAACAACAAGTGCTGATGAGGATGTGTGGAAAGGGGACCCTAGTGCACTGTTGGTGGGAATGCGGACTGGTGCAGCCACTGCGGAGAGCAGTATGGCATTTTCTTTAAAAAATTAAAAATGGAACTGCTTTTTGAACCTGATGATCCCACTTCTAAGAATATATTGTAAGAATCCCAAAATGCTAATAAGAAAGAATATATAAACCCCTATGTTCATAGCAGTGTTATTTACAATATCCAAGATCAGGAAACAGCCCATGAGCCCATCAGTAGATGAGTGCATAAAAAAACTATGGTATATATACACAATGGAATACTATGCAGCCATAAAAAGGAAGGAATTTTACCTTTCGCAGCAGCATGGATGCAACTGGAGATTATTACACTAAGTGAAATAAGCCAGTCAGGAAAAGACAAATATCAACTTATCTCATTTATCTGTGGAATCCAATGAACAAAATAAACTGAAAAACAAAACAGAAACAGAAACATGGACATATGGAGCAGACTGACAGCTGTCAGACAGGGGAGTGAGGGGGGTACTGAATGAAAGAAGGGGGAGGGATTAGCCAAAAACATATATAGGCACAACCCATGGACCCAGACAACAACATGGTGATGGCCAGAAGGAACCAGGGGAGGGGGGGAGGGGACTACATGGAGGTAGGCAAAGGGGAGGAAATGGGGACATCTATAATAGTGTCAATAAGAAAAATAAGTTAAATAAATAAAATTTTAAAAGTTTTCAAGCATGTGGAGAAAAGGGAAAATTTGTGCACTGTTGGTGGAAATGCAAAACAGTATGGAAGTTTCTGAAAAAATTAAAAATAGTACTACTATATGATCCAGCAGATTCTGGGTATTTATCCAAAGAAAATGAAGGCACTAACTTGAGAAGATACCTGCATTCTCATATTCATTGAAGCTTTATTTATCATACAGAATGGAAACAAGAGAAGTGTCCAGTGATGTATAAATGGACAAAGAAAATGTGATATCCAGTGTATACAATGGAAAATTATTCATCCATAAAAAAAGAATAAAACTTTGCAATTTGTAGTAACATGGATGGACCTTCAGGGCATTATGCTAAGTAAAATAAGTCAGACAGAGAGACAAGTACCACATGATCTCACCTATATGTGGAATCTAAAAAACAAAAAATGAACTCATAGGTACAGAAAACAGTTTGGTAGTTGCCAGAGGTGGGGTTGGTGGTGGGAAAAATAGGTGAAGTTTGTCAAAAGGTACAGATGACCAGCAAAAATGAAAAAAAAGCTATATTAAAGTAAATGTACATGTAAATGCACAGCATGATAACTATAATTAATAATACTATATTGCATACTTGAAATTTGCTAAGAAAGTAGCTATTAAAAGCCCTCATCACAAGAAAGAATTGTAACAATATAAAGTAGTGGATGTCTGCTGGACTTATTGTGGTGATTGTTTTGTAATATATACAAATATAGAATCATTAGGTTGTACACCTGAAACTAATATAATGGTATAAATCAATTATACCTCCATTAACTTTTTTTCTAAAAGGAAAACTTTATTTAAAGGAAGCTAAGTGGAATATACATGTAACACAAATGGAATGCTATTAGAATAGCCACTCGGTAATGCAAAAGGCAGGCAAAGGCTGGTGACTCCCCCTTTCCTGTGCCAACCTCTCTGCTTCATAGAGGACCCCAGAGGTGAGCAAAACACTACATTAAGGTACAGAATAAGACAGGAAACTTTTATTTTTATGGTGCCCTTTTTAAAGAAATTATATTTTGCATGAGTTTTATAATACATACAATTTATAACTCAGTAGCAAATATGTTTATTCATTCTTCTGCTTAACAGTATTCAGTAGCTTCTATGTGTCAAACAGCATTTTACTATTTTAATCTCGAGGATGAACAAAAATAATTGATTTCATGGAAGCTACATGGATGAGACAGAAAATAAACAAATGCACATGTAAATATACACCAGGTGATGATAAATGATATGAACCACAAAAAATACAGAAACAATGAAACTGGAAAACAATCCAATAGAACAGGGATAGCCCCTGACTGGAGGGGAGGGTGCAGCTTTAGGAAGGGAGGTCAGGTAAGGCTTCTTGAACAGGTGGTGTTTGGACCCTGGCGGGATGAGTGAGGGAGAGAATCAGGCAAAGATCTAGGCAGAGAGCACAGAGCAAACACAGGCTGGAGGCAGGACCAGCACGGACATTTGAAGAAAAGCAAGGGGTCATTTGTCCACAGGAGAGCAATAGGATGGTGAATGGTAGAAAAAGGGCACAGGGAGGCAGACAGAAACCAGGCCTGGTGAGCCTCAGTAAGGAATCTGATTTTGATATGATTGAACAGAGGCCCTTAGAGTGATTTTACCCCATGATCTGATGTACAATGTAAAAAGATTGCACAGGCTGCTATATAGACAATAGTATTTAGAGAGAAAGAGTAAGGAGATCAGGGATTGAGGAGGCTATGGCAAGAGATGGCGGTGACTTGGAACAAGAATGATAAATATTCTCCCCAACTCAGTATGTGTTCTAGAGATATCTTAGAAAGAAAGTAGGATCCAAGAATCCAAACCTGATGTCGGAAGTAGTGTTCATACCTCACTGATACCTTGTGACACTGAGGAAGTCACTTCATTTCTTTGAGATGTACTTTCATAAATTAAAATAATATTTACCTAAAAGGACTGAATATATTAAGACTGATGAGGTATATATAAATAACATATGTAGCTATAACTATTTGCTGAACCAAATAATATCACTGGTTTTATGGTCAGAATAGATGAATATCAGCAGTTTCATCTGGTCCAACCTAAATCTATTTAAAACAAACTAGTACTCGAATTCCAAATCAAGCAGAACAAATGAGGTATAAAGATATAGTTATTGGCATCAAGTCATGCCTTTAATTTCCTCTTATTAATAAGTGTGATTGGTATTGTTTGTTGAGCACTTAATAAGGGTCAGACTCTGAAACTCACAATTTCAATCTCCCAAACTTGTAAGTCAGAGGTAACGACCCATTTCACACTTCAGAAGAGGAAACTGAGGGACAAAGTTGTAATGCAACATACCGAAGGTCACAGCTTAGAAATGGTCAAGTCAGAATCTACAACCTAGGTAATGCCACACTCAGCCCAAATTGTTAGTAATTGTACCTCACTGCCTCTTCAGCAAGTTTAACCTCCAGAACAAAGGGGACGTATTTTTACCTGTTTACAGTCCGAGTTGGCAGCGAGGTCTCTATCCAGTTCTCCACTGCTCTTTCTGAACTGTGTGCCTGGAATAGAATCTAACCCAACTCATCTCACTCTTGCCTCTGTTTTTATACAAACAGCATCACCTGCCATCCATCCCGGCCCTTCCTGTCAGTATAGCAGGAGAACTTCGGCATTCTTTACACAAATGTAAGAAGTAATATTGGTTGCTTAACAACAAGTGAATGACCTGTCCATTTTAAAATTTCATTCCAAAATACACCCTGAGGCCAAGCTGTGGTGAACTCAAGTGATGCATAAATCCGGGAAGGCAGCAGGTGTTGGGACACGAATGGACTGCACTTGCTCTAGCAACGTGAAGAACAAGGTTTAGTGAGAATGTATGTCTGTAAGAATGGTGTAAAGAGACTCTCAGTGAAGACCTAAAGCTCCTACTGCTTCAGGAGACTATAATGCACAAGTTCAATAACAAAGACCACAAAGCTATAGCTTAAAATAAGAGGAGGACAAGTGAAGTTCTCTAAGGAAAATTAAACTCAAGTTCAATGATGTTGTTTGTCAGAGGTGAGGGGGGTGGAGAGTAAGGAAGGAAGAATTTATCTTTTCATGTTTCATGGTAAACTGAAATCTTTATTGTAACAAGAGAATATGAACAGCAAACGTACTTGTATTTCACAACGCCCTTCCTGATTGGTACTGAGTACAATTATACAGGCTACATTAAGGCCGATTTTGCCATCTCTAGTCTAAACCAACTCAAAATCAATGGTTCCCTGCAGATTCCCCTGGGGGTAAAAGTAAAGGCAGGAGAGACTAGGATTGCAAAGTAGGTCATAGGCTCCCTGGCTCCCAAGCCCGCTCTTCTATCCATCAAGCTGATAGGCACAAATAAATAAATAACCGAAGGAACAGCTCTGTGAATGGTTCCTGATTACAGCAGATGGCATTGTTGAGAAAGGAAATGAGATCTGAATAGGGAAGAGATTACAGTTTGTCTACCAGATGCCCTATAGGGAATCACATATCCTGTGTTCACGTTCTCAGGATTTCTTTATCTCAGCAAATAGAATAATTTTATGGAAGTGCTCACCCATTCCTCTGTCCTACTCCATAGGTGGTTTTCAAATGTTATTGTGGGTAATAACCATGCAGGTCGAAGTACAGATCCGTGGTCTCAGGCTCAGAGATATGCGCTGGGTCAATTGGGGATGTAGCCTAGGGATCAGTGTTTATTTTGTTTCTTTTCCAGCTCTTCTGATGCGAGCCATTTGTGCACCACACTCTTAGAAACACCACCGAGGATAATATTGGTGTATGTGTACAATTATGTACAATGTTTATTACTTGTATTTGTATTCACGAAGTAGTGACTGATCAGTATTCACCATAAATAATATCACTTAAAAAAAGCCATCTAGGGCTCCCCACCCTCACCAGTGCCCCAGCTGGGGACAGGCTCAACTACGTCGATCACAAACCATTAAGTTACATTAGCAAAAGTTATTTGCTTCTTGGTTAAGTATTTGGGACTTTTCTCAGTTTATTGAGAAGAACTGATATGCATCACTATATAAGGCATACGGCATGGTGTCTTGATTTATATATATCGTGAAATGATTATCCCAAAGGGTTTAGTTAAATCCGTTACTCGTGTAAATACAATGAGAAGAAAAGAAAAAACTTTTCTTCTTGTGGTGAAAACTCTTAAGATCTACTCTTTTAATAACTTTCCTATAATTTACACAGCAGAGTTAACTATAGTCATCGTATTACACATTACATTCCTAGTACTTATTTATGTTATTACTGGAAATTTGTATCTTTTGACCTCCTTCCTCTGGTTTCCCCTGCATTGGATATTTTAAGTGTCATTTACAACTACATATTTTTCGTGCCCTGTAAGTAATTCCTCTTTAGCCAATTTCTGAATATTAATTGGTAGCATAATTGTTAAGTCAAATTTAATTAAAGATTATTTTATCATGGGACAATAATGTTATACAGTTTGTTGGCATAATAAGGTGAAATTTTTTATTATTATCCATTCTCTGTTTATTTTTAAAAGTAATGAGTCACCCATTGCAATACTTTTTTTAAAGATTTTATTTATTTATTTATTTATTTATTTAGAGTGGAAGGGAGGGAGAAAGAGAGGGAAAGAAACATTGATGTGTGGATGCTTCTCACATGGCTCTAACTGGGGACCTGGCCTGAAACCCAGGCATGTGCCCTGACTGGGAATCGAACTGGCGACCCTTTGGTTCACAGCCCAAGCTCAGTCCACTGAGCTACACCAGACAGGGCCAGAAATACTTTTAATTAAACTGTTTTCTCTCTCCTAACATTAGAAATACAAGGACACAAAGCAAATTAAGGATGGAAACAAAGTTTCGACAACTCATGTGGCTATCACTTGTGTTCTGAGCTAGTTTGTGAATCACTGCATGCACACAGAGCTACAGCAGAGATGACTATGAGACAGGCCTCTAAACAAAACAGTCCCCTGATCTCCTCAGGAAAGTCGTTGGAGAACCCTTATTGTTTTGTTGGAAAATTTAGGAAAAAAATGTTGTTTCAAATCCTACTTAATACAAATTTTCCTCGAAAATTCACCAGTGCCTCCAATACGATGGTAACAGCCATGTTTATTTTATTTTTATTCTTTTTATGTCAAGTTTCTATCACACAGAGAGTGTCCAGAAAATATGTATGGTCATTATAGAAATTTGCTAATTTTGCCTAACTGGAGGAGATGCAGTTTGAATCTATAAAATAATTTTGAATGTGATTATGTTACCTTCCATCATATTTAGCATCATAAATTAGTAGATAGCAAGTACTAGCCCTACTGGGCATAATTAAAAATATAGTTAACACTTTTGGTATGTGTAGATTTATATTTATGGAGTCTCTGTCTTTTCAGTATTCTCAAACAGCCTGATATGAAAAGGCAAACTCAGGTTCATTTCCATCTCTTATCTGGAGTGTTTGCTCAAGAACTACACACTCAGAAGTAGACAAAAGATAGCATTGGAAAGCTGGGAACAGTCAGGAATAAACTAAAGAGGCAAACCCCATGGCCATCAGTGGGGCTGGGATGAGTGTGGCATTGCCAGCTTGTTCCAATTAGATTTTGGAAAGTAAAATCTCCAAAGACCTTCATCCTCAATATTAGGAATTTCTTACACTTCCTTTCACTGTGTTGTGTACAAGTGGAAGAATGATAAATGGCTCAGGAGAGTGAACAAGGATCAAAGTGCCCATGAAGACATGTACTCACAATAGGAAGGTGATCTGCCCTATAGAACCCTATACGTGATTAAGAAGTAGGGGCACCATTTACCAAGGAAAGTGGGGGGTGAGACCAAGCAGAGGTAGAAGGAGGACATAAAAGATCTATAGAAGGTGCTTTGAAACTCCTGGGTCCCTATCTTCTCACAGCAAGGAGAGACAACTACTTTTTCACTCGTATAGGAGTTGGGAAGTATTTACTCCAGAGCAACTTAGCCAGAATGGCTTTGGGTTTAAGGACAGAAGTAGCACAGAAGTAGTCATGTACAGTGATGACAAAAGTAAAGAGCCATTAAATTTAAATTGTATCAGTGGAGATCATTTCAGTCCCCATCCTCAACGACCTCTAGAACACTAACCAAGAGGTAGGTACATTCTCCCTCCCTTGACAAGAGGGTCAACAGACTATTTTCTGAAAAACTGAAAATCTGTAAGAAATGAGCTATAGATACTGATACGTGTTACTCTATGATTAAAAATAAATTGGGTAGCCAGTAACCTTTCTACAGAAATGATCGCAAGTCCACAGGACATGCTCCTATGTCTTCTGTTTCCAATTTATATTTCAGTGTCTCACTTAAACGATCTGTCATCTGTCTATCTATCTATCTATCTATCTATCTATCCAACCACCAAGAGTCACTAGTTAGCTAACAAAAGGTTCTAATAAGAAAATAAGAAACAAATAGAAAAAATACATTTGAAGATACAAGAGATGAAATGTGGAGCAGAAGAAATGTACAAAAAGAATGTCTTCAATAATTCTTAGAGAGATTAAGAGAAGAAATTATTTTATGTTCTAAAGAAAGAAAAAAGATAATACAGAACAACAGAAGAGCCAAATGAGGTAAGGGTAGTGCAGAAAAGTGGGTTATCAGAATGAAAGCAGAGAGTAAAAGGGAGGGGAAGCATTATTTTAAAATATTTTAAGAGATTCTGAATGAAACTTTTTTGAATGAGTTTTTAACATAAAAAGGAACAAATTCAAGAAGCTCTATAAAGCCCCAGAGGTATAAGTACAAAGAATACCACATGTAGGCATATCATAGCAAAACTTCTGAAAACCAAGGAAAAAGAGAAAATCTTAAAAACAGACAGAGGAAAAGAATGAATTACCTTCAAAGGAGAATGGATGGTATTGACAGTTTCCTCTTCCATAGGAAAAGTGAAAATTAGAAGAGAATGTGATGATATTATACATGCTAAAAACTATCATTTTCAACCTGGAATTCTAAATCCAGTGAAAATAAACTTCAGAAATAGAAAAAAATAATAAAGGCTTTTTAGAAAATTAAATTTAGAAATTTTAACACCAACATATAGGTAAATACCTTCTAAAAGGGGGGTTTTATACAAGAAGAATAACTATTTCAGATGGATAACATTAATAAAGAAGAAAAAATGATGACTATTTGGGTAAAATTAAATGGCTATACACTGTTTAAAACCAAAATAAAAAATGGCCCATGAGGTTTAGCACATGTAAAAATTAAAATATTTATAAAAATACATGAAAACATAGCATAAAAGTCAAAAGGGAAATAGAAAAACTATTTGTAATATGAACAGTAAATAATTAATATTAGATAAACTAATATGTAAAGGATAGGTAATCCTTGTAATCTTTGGAGTCATAAGTATAAAAAATAAAAGAAAATGTGGTGAAAAGAATAACCAAAATTAGTTGATAATTCTAAAAAAAGGCAATTATGAAGAAAAAACAGAAAAAATAGACAAATTTAAAACAAATAGTGCCACTTAGTTAAAAAATCAAATATATTAAGGACATCATTAAATGTCATGAGCTAAAAAATTTACTATATTAACACATAAAAATCATCACACTGGATAAAATAAAATTCAATTATACTATTTTACAAATGACACACTTTATAAATAATGACATAAAAATATTTAAATAAAAAGATGGAAAATATGTTCCATGCAAATACTAACCAAAAACCAGAAAAACAAAAAACACAGGTATAACAAATCTAATGGCAGAAAGTTAGACTACAAGGAAAGAAGTATTACTAAACAGAAAGACATTTTATAACATGTGGCCCACTGTACAAGAAAATATAACAATTCTGAACTTTTCTATATCTAAGAATGTGGCCTGAAAACGGATAATGCAAATGTGAATGCACAGAAAGAAGAGAGTAATAAAAAATCATATCTGAAATTTTAATGTATTTCTCCTACCAATTAAAAAGCAGATTTAAAATCAATAATTATATATGAGATTTGCACATATAATGAACAAATTTACCCAAACTGACATGCATAGGACACTGAACCCAACAAATGAAGAATCCAACCCTTTCAGGTGTACACAGGATGTGTCCAAAACTACACCATATATTTAGTCATGAAGCGTGTGAAAAATTTTTTAAAGGATTTATATCATATAAAACACATTCTCTTAATCACAGTGGAGTTAGGCTAAAAGTCAGTATCTAAATGTTCATCAGAAATATCCCAAATGCTTTGAAATTAAGTAATAAATTTCCATGTGATAGTGAGAATTAAAATATATTTTGAACTGAATGATAATGAAAATTAAATATAAAAAAAACTTTCAGAATGCAGCTAAAGTTGTTCTTAGATATAAATTTATAGCCTTAAATGTACATATTCAAAAATAGAAAACATTAAACTCAATAATATAGGTGTCATGTATAAAAAATAGACAAAAAGAGCAAATTAAAACCAAATAAAATAGAAGAAAGAATATAATAAAGATTCTATTAAATAAAAAAGCATTCAGAAAGTTAAATGCTAATTCTTTGAAAAGCTCAATAAAGATAAAACTGTTAGTGAGATTGAACAAAAAGAGATAAAACACGTATTACCAATATCCAGATCACTGTTGATCTATAGGCATTACAAGTAAATAAGAAAATAATCTGAATCTATTTGTGTCAATAAAATTGAAAAGTAAATAAATAGGAAATTCCTTATAAAGAGCAACTTACCAAAGTAACACAAGAAATAGAAAATTTGAATATTCCTATGTGTATTGTGGAAATGGATCCCAAATTAGTTTTCTACAAGGACAATTCTAGGCCCATTTGACTTCATTAGCAAATTTTTCCAAATTTTGGTGGAGAAAATAATGCCCATTTTCCATAATGTCTTCTGGAGAACAGATAGAGAATGCTTTCCAACACAGTTTCTCCAAATCACTCTTAAAAAGAACATCAAAGAACTTTAAAGGACACAAGAATTGAAAGAAGTTATTTAAAAGGAGAAAAATAGAAGCAATTGTCTTATCAATGATAGTTGAAAATTTTGAAGAGTGTTAACAAATCAGATCAAAATTAAAACATCATATCCAAGAATAAAATTTATTCCAGAGATGCAAAATTATTTCAACATTAAAAAGTTCATCAGTGCAAGTCATCACATTAACAGAATACAGAAGGAAACCACATCATCACCTTAATAAATGCAAAGAGCATATATAATAGGTTTCAACATCAATTTATGGTTACAAAAACTCATTCTTAATAGGCTTAGAAATATAGGGAGAGATGTATCTTAATATGATTATTTTTAAAAAAACTTACAGCCCTGGCTGGGTGGCTCAGTGGGTTGGAGCATTGTCCCCTACACCAACAGGTTGCTGGTTTGATCCCCAGTGGGGGCACATTCGGGAGGCAACCAATCAATGTATTTCTCTCACATCAATTTTTCTCTTGCTTTCTTTATCCTTCTTCTTTCTCTAAAATCAACAAAAAACATGTCCTTGGGTGAGGATAAAAAGTGAAAAAAATAATAAATAAAAATCTATCCAAATACTAGACAAGAAGTATTTTAAAAATATTTCCCCTAATAGTGGAAGATGCGGATCACTGCTAAACCCAACTCTATTCACCATTGTGATGATGGTTCTAGTCAGTGAAAGGGACAAAACTAAATGAACAACAAGTGTTAACATAAAGAAAGAATATTGTTACTATGGGTAGATAACATTACAATGCTTTGGACATTCAAAATTAATGTGCAGGTAGCCTTTGGAATTAAAATGTGAATTGAACAAGGTACCAAGATACAAGATCAAAATACAAAATACTGATTGTATGTTTTTCCATATTCACAAAAATCAATTAGAACATAAAGTAGAAGCCATACTATTTACAAGAGCAGAAAGAAACATCAAATACTTAATTATAAATATAATAAAAAGTATTGAAGAACTCTATAAATAAAACTGAAAACATTACAGAGAAATTAAAGATGACCTAAGTGAACAATAATAAAGTGCTTATAAATTGGAACAAACAGTTTTGTAAAAATGTCAATTTCTCCCAAACTAATCTGTATACTCAAAGACATTTCACCTAAAATCCCAGCAGCTTTTATTTTATGGAAAGTGCTCTCTAAAATTTATATGTGTAATATATGGAATTTACATATAATTTTTTAAAGAGATAAAATCAAAGTATACTAATAAATATCAATATATTACTTTTTTAATAAAGCTACAGTATTGGCGGCCTACACAACCAATCCAATGGAAAAAAATAGAAGAATGAGGGTAGATGTGTGTATATGTTTAATAGATTTATGGCAAATGCCACACATGTTGTGAGAAAATATAGTCAAGTTAATAAATAATGCTAGATTAATTGAATTTCCACACTGAAAAAAGATAAACTTGCTCCTCTCTTATATCATACAATAGTAAATTTCAGATAGTATAATGACCTAAATAGAAATGATAACACTGCAGAGTTTCTAGAAGAAAACAGTGATTATCTTTCTGATTATGAGTTAGTAGATTTCTTAAATAGACCTCAAAAAGCATTAACTATTTATGCAACTTAAACATCATAGACTATTAAAATTAAAAACTTTAATTCACCAAAAATCACTAAGAAAAAAGCCTGAAATAAGCCATAAATGGAAGATATCTGCAATGCTTATACCATCTAGTAATTATGCACAGAATATATTCAGAATTATGAAGAATCAATAAGAAAACAACAGAAAATCCAATAAATTGGGAAACCTCTTGAACATCAATTCACAAAAGAGGTAACCACATAGCCAAGAAGCAATATAAAATGTGCTTAGTCTTATTAGTTGTCAGGTAAAAGCAAATTAAAGCCACACAGACACACACACACAGATACACATACCAGAATGGTTATTACTGAAAACAAATACTTTGACCAAAGTAATTTGTGAGGCTTACCAACTGATATTCTGACTACTTACAGAAGCGTTGGTTCAGTCACATTGGAACTGTTGACAGTACTGAACTGAACATAAACTTTATTATACAGCAATTCCACTTTTAAGTTTACTACTTTAAACAGAAATGCACTGACCAAAAGACATGTATAATAAGGTGCACAGAGAAATTCTTCATGGTAGTACCAAACTGTAAACAACTCTCAGGATAATTGCTGAGGGAAGCCCTGTCACTGAAAAATGTTACTGCGAATTTTCAGAGCAACCAGTGCAGATGGAAGTAGTAGATGGAGGGCTCCAGGGGAATATTTCAACAGAGTAAGTAACAATAAATGAACTAACAAGTTTGGCTATGTGAAAAATTGTATCAAATGACTTTTTACAAAACTGTTAGTAGAGATGAAAAGGTTTGAGCAAAGATTCAAAGAAAACTAAAGTGCAAAGAAACCTAAAAAACAACAACAAAGAAACCCAATGTTGACTTTTTTGGGGTATGGAAAGGGAAGTTGTTGCATATGAAATGGATTGTAACAATAGTGTTGATAAGACTTCACGGAGGGGACTTCCAGTCAAGATGGCTGATTAGGTAACCACCGTCCTCATCTCCACCCACAATCACATCAAAATTATAACTGAATTATAGAACAACCACTTTGGAGAACCATCTGAAGACTAGCTGAACATAAGTCCTAAAACTAAGCATATGTAGAAGTCACATCAAGATTAGCAGGAGGGGCAGACACACAGATCACATGGGTCCCACACCCACATGTGGCAGTAAAAATCAAGGAGGCTATCTCTGCTGTGGAAATCCCCCCATGATAAGCAATGGGTCCCAGGCTCACACTGGACTCCCCAGCCCAGAGTCCCAGGGCTGGGAAGAGAAGTCCCCACAACATCTGTGAAAATCAGCAGGGGATTCCATCTAGGGTGAGAAGGAGAGCTTCCAGAGTCCCAGGAATTGATCTTACAGGGCCCATGCAAGACTTACTCACTGACAGATGCACTTGATCTGGGCTCCTGCACTGGGCAGCAGCTGGAAAAGCATAAGGGACAGGTGGGACAGAGCTGAGCTGTCTGGCTTCAGGGCAGGGCTGCAAGGACAGCTTACTCCACCATTTTGTGCCTTTGCAGTCCTTTGCTGAGCCCTCCCCCAACCCAGATGGCAGGCACAGTTAGGCACCAAACTGGGTTTCCATCCAACTTGAGTCTGCCCCACCCTGGTGATTCCCTGAGAACCTGGCCCACCCAACTAAGGCACAGGCCAGAATTTTTCGGTGGCTGTTACAAGCAGCTGGCTTTGGCCCACATTGTGGACTTCCCTAAAGTCTCTGAAAGTTCCACAACCCCCAAACAGGCAGCAGCTGGCCTCAGAATTCCCTGTATCTCTTCTAAGTGGCCCCGGGGCCACCACTATTGGTGGATGGCCTCAGTTCGCCCATAACCTCTCCCAGCTGCCTCCAAGCCCAGTATGGGCAGCTGTCAACCTCCTATCACTTTGTAGCTCCCATGAGGTAGCCAGCAGGTGAGCACAGGCAGTGGCTGACCTGGGCCTGCACCGGAGTCCCTCCCAAGAGGTCACAGAACCAACACACCCAGTGGTCAGCTTCAGACCACAACAGAGCACCACCCAGTTAGCTCCACAAAGGACACACCCAAAGAGTGGACTGGTAGGCACCAGAGCCCTGCTAAAATGAATCCTCTTCATGGTGTCAGCTCCCACGCAGCAGCTGGTCAGATATGATCACAGGCAGTCAGCCTGAGAATTGATTCCACTCACTGACTTGCCAACAGCCATCAAGGCTCAAGTACAACAGGAGGGCACACACAACCCACACAAGGAGCACCCTGGAGCCCTCAGACTGGGAGTCTGCATCACTGAACCCAGTAAGGCCCACAACAAAACACATCGTAATTAAAATGCCAAAGGTTCAAGACAAAGAACCTTAAAAGTAGTAAGAGAAAGCAGTTTGTTACATACAAGGGAGCTCCCATAAGGTTGTCAGCTAATTTCTCAACAGAAACTTTGCAGGCCAGAGGAACAGGCATGAAATATTCAGTTTTAGGAAGCAAGGACTTACAACTGAGATTATTCTACCCAGCAAGGCTATCTTTCAGAATTGAAGGAAAGATGAAGAGTTTCTCATAAGAAAAAAACTAATGGAGTTTGTCACCACCAAAACAATATTATAGGAAATGTTAAAGGAACAAAAAGAAGGAGGAGGAGGAGGAAGAGAAGGATGAGGAGGAGAAGAATTAAAAATAAGAATAATAAGAAGAATGGAAATAACTACATACCTATCAATAATTACTGCAAATATAAATGGGTTAAATGTACCAATCAAAAGACATAGAGTGGCTGAATGGATAAGAAAACAAGATTTCCATCCATAGACAATTGAACAAAGAAGATGCAGTACTGAAGACTTGCTCATTTTAAGAAATAGTAGACTGTACTTTTCCATCAGTAGCTGGAGAAGGTGGAGAAAGCTTTTGCTAAGGATAGAGGTCTTCGTGGCTCCCTGTGCTTGAAAGGGCTACATGGGCTCCTAGACTGTGGAAGACCTAGCAAAAGATCTTCAATGTTCACAAAGCAGATACATGCCAGGGTCATCTTATAATATTTCAGGAGATAAATGGGAGAAAATGTTTAAATACTGCTCTCTGATGTTGTAAGTTATCCACAAGGAACAGCATGTTTCAAAAGTAATCAAAGGCAAAACCTATGCCCTCCTTCACAAAAAGCTAATCCCAGCTCCTGACCCGTGGTCTGACTGCCGGCTGGAGTGTAAGGCAGGTCGTCCTGCTCAGGGTCCTGTGACCTTTGCACCCACATCTGCACTTTGGCCATCAACACCCAACACACCGATGGTAATAAGCGCCCTTATCTTATTTTTGCAATAGTAGTAGCCATTGTATTCTTTCACGCCATGTACTCAGAGGAAAAAGAATACTGGTTTCAATTAAGAATGTTCTTGTTAAAGTCAAAAATGTTGCTAATTTGATTTAATCTTCACCACATACACATCTTTTTATCTTCCTTGTGGTAAAATGACCACTACTATAAAGCACTCCTGCTGCCTCCTTACCACAGTTATCTTAAGAAAACTTTTTGCAACATTTGTTCTAGTTCTGTAAAATATGTCACTGGAATCTTGATAGGAATTGCATTGAGTCTATAGATTGCTTTGGGTAGCATGGACATTTTTTCAAAAATTTAATCTTTATTGTATTTTTTTTCCCATTACCATTTAGTTCCCTAATACCCCCTCCTCCCAGCAATCAACACACTGCTGTCCGTGTCCATGAGTCCTTTTTCCTTTTGGTTCAATTGCTCCACATTCTAATCTCCCCCTACCCCCAACGGCTGTCACCCTGCTCTCTATGAGTTGGTCCCATTTTCCTTGTTAGTTCAGTTTGTTCATTAGATTCCACATATGAGTGAAATCATATGGTATTTGTCCTTCTCTGACTGGCTTATTTCACTTAGTATAATATTCTCCAAGTCCATCCATTCTGTTGCAAAGGGTAAAATTTTCTTCTTTTTTATGGCTGAGTAGTATTTCATCGTGTAAATGTCCCAGAATTGTTTTATCCACTCATCTACTTTTTAAAAAGATTTTATTTATTTTCTCAGACAGAGGGGAAGGGAGGGAGAAAGAAAGAGAAACATCAATGTGTGGTTGCTTCTCGTGCACCACCTTCTGGGGACATGGCCCGCAACCCAAGCAAGTGCCCTGATTGGAAATCAAACTGGTGACTCTTTGGTTCACAGGCTGGTACTCAATCTACTGAGCCACACCACCCAGGGCTATCCACTCATCTGTTGATGGATGCTTGGGCTGTTTCCATATCTTGGCAATTGTAAACAATGCTGTAATGAAAGTAGTGCTTATATTCTTTCTAATTAGTGTTTGGGGTTCCTTCAGATGTATTCCTAGAAGTGGGATCAGTAGGTCAAAATGCAGGTCCATTTTTAATTTTTTGAGCTATCTTCATATTGCTTTCCACAGTGGCTGCACCAGTCTGCATTCCCACCAACAGTGCAAAAGGGTTCTTCTTTCTCCACATCCTCACAAGCACTTGTTCTTTGTTGATTTGTTGATGATAGCCATTCTGACAGATGTGAGGTGATATCTCATTGTGGTTTTAATTTTCATTTCTCTGATGATTAGTGCTTGGATTATTTATTGAGAAGACTCAACCTATAATGGAATTTATGGTATTAAATGGTAAGTTTTCTCAACCAGCAATACAGTCTCTGCAGAATACATCAGTCAGAAAAGTATAGTTTTTGCTTCTGAAATAGTATCAAGCCTTCACTATTCATAGCCACTTAAGTTTGAATTTTTAAAAAACTGTTTCATAAAAATACAATATCATTACAAATCAAGCATTTTTATGTGTCTTATAGGATAAGTAACAATTTTTTAGAAATCTGTACTCACTAGTTTTATTTAACACTGAAAAAAGGAAGCTGAAATGCAAGCATCAAATTCTTGATGTGTATTAATTCTGGTGAAAGGGGCGATTTAGGGAGCTTTATACACCCAGAAGAATCTCAGATTCATGTTTGTATTTCTTGCTGAGAGCCTGCCCTGGAGACAAAGTCAAGGATAACAGTGCAGGTTTCCAAGTGTTGGCGGAACTGCTAACATCAGCTTCATTTTATTTTCTGACTTTGTGGTTGAGGTAAATTGCCTGAATAAATAATTAAAAATTGATATTAAAAAACAAAAAAAGACTCTACAGCAAAGAACATTTGCATGTTCATCACACCCAAAAGAGTGAATATGGAATTAACCAAATGATGAAAGTGTTGTGTTTTCAGGACGGAAGTGGAAGGTTCAATAGAACCACCACAGATACGTGGTTTACTGACAATGTCCAAGGAATCTCTATGGATAAAGAGATTGTGGAATAAACATAATGAATGTGAATATTAAAGGTAAAAACAAGGAAGCGACTTAAAAAGGTCAGCTCAGTTTCCTGTAGGACACAAACAACGAGTGAGGAGTCAGAGAACAGAAGACGCTCGGGTGCTGCTCTTACTGTTGTAAGCAGCTTTTCACTTCTTAAAAACTATATGCTTACTTAAATGCAAAAATGATTACCATTAAAGATAATGAAAAGAAGTGGTAAAAATGTATAAATTACCAGCTATGAAATCAGTAACAGTGATGTAAAGTACAGCACAGGGACTATAATAAAAATATTGTAATAACTATATATGCTGTCAGGTGAGTAGTGGACTTATCAGGACAATCACTTTGTAAGTTCTAGAAATGTCTAACCACTCTGCTGAACACTGGGAACTAATAGAATATTGCATGTTGATTATAATTGAAATTTTTGAAAATAAAATAAAATAAAAAGATAAGAGAAAACGAAAATTACCTATGCAGTGATTTACCTATGAAGGTCTCATGGCACCACAAATTTGCCAGGGCTTATTGATTGAAAATCTAGTGGAATTGTTTTGTATCTATTCACAGTAATCCAAAATGTTTCCTCAGGGTTCAAGTGGACATAGTTTCATTTGATCACTCCAACTAATGAACTAGTGCACCTTCAGCGCTCATCTGAAAAACACATTTGTTACCTTACAAATGGTGAGACTGGAGGATGGCATATAAGTATTACTAATTCTTTGCACTTCTGCACATTCATTTATCTAATCAGTGTATAAATTAACTTGAGCATTTCTAGAGAGTAATAGTAAAATCTTTTTTTGAATATAATACTGTGCATGGAATGGTTTATAATGATTATAGGTACTTCAATGCCTGGTTGGGATAAACTTTTGATAGAATCTACTCATTCTGAAACCCGTATTTAATTATAGAAACTCTATTTTGTTCTCAATATTTAGATAATTGGATTCAATGAGTGGTGTATCAGAGAAGAACAAAATTTCTAATTGTGTTTACAATGAACTATATGAGCTAATAAATAAAATGTGAAAATAGTCTATTAAAACAATTAAAAACTTCTAGAGTGGAGGATTTCATGGCTAAAAATACTCACTATCCCACAGAGACCTTTGACACATTTGTTTCATTCCCCCCCCACATTTCCCCAGACACATAAGAATGCATTTGTACACATAACCATCTCTATACATATTGTGCTAAAGCCCATCTTTGGGAATCAAATCAATGATCAATGGCCTAGTAAAATGTAAATGTTAAAATATATTAAGAACAGAAAAGCCTAAGGAGCGACCGTTGCAACCTTTAAGATGTAGCATTGTCTTAACTCTGAGCTTCTGATGCTCATGCAGATCAGACGTTCATGCCCCGTTTTTGATACCACACAAGATACCTCACATCCTCAGAGACCCCCTTGGGGGGATGCCTTTGTATGCTGTCCGTTGGCTGACCTGCCTTCCCCAAGAAGGGGCCAGGCCATGGGCAAGATGGAGAGTGTCTGTTTGCACGTATGGTCACCAAGGAAGAAACAGTTCCCTTCCCTCTCAAAGTTGTTGAATCTTATTTCAAGGTCATGCCATCTCCAACTCCACATCTGGAGGCCTGGGTTTCAATGCTTCTGAAGGCAGCTAAAGTGGTTATCATCTGGGCCTGAAGTTCCTTTATTTATACACTTTATGTAACTTACTTGGAAAACAACAGAAAATTCTTAATGACACTGAACTTTATTTTGCATTTAGCAACATCTTTTGGCACCATTGCAGGCATATTCCAGTTGAAATACTCTGAATTTTCTCATCTCTAATGTATTCATACTGCATATGTTCACACGCATATGTTGGAAAAGAATACCAGGATTACTGTCACAGGACTTCAGCTTGACACCCAGTTCTGCTGTATGGTGACTATATGACTTCGGAGAAATCACTTAAGTCACTATAAGCATACTGGTTTACCTACATGGCACAAGAATCGAATGTTTCCAAAGACAGAATGTATTGTAGAGCATTTATAAACAATAAAGCACTATTAAGTATTAGTTACATTTAATCTTTCACTTGTTAGCTTATTTCGAGCTGTAGGTTACCTTCCTTCCTTCACAGGAGCAATCGATATTCTTTAGAGCTGCCCCCCAAGGCTCATTACTGTAGAATGCTGTGTCAATGTACTTCCAGCTCTGGGACTCCCAACAATGTTTTGTGTTTCCCATTTGTCTTTTCACATATTTTTTGAGTTATATATTTTCTTCTGATGGACTTATTTTAATCTCCTTTTTTGTCTCTCATTTGTGGCTAAAAATACTTACTATCCCACAGAAACCTTTGACACATTTGTCTCATTCCCCCCCCCCTTTCCTCAGCAGCACAATGAACAGGCATTTTGGAAACCTAACTTGGAGAGAAATGGCTTGTGTTCAGTTAAAGTTTTACAGTGTGGCACTTAAAATAGTACTGCATCTTTCCTGGGGACTCTAAAATGTCTAGCCTGCTCCACTGATGTGTCATTGGCCCCATGCTCACTCCTGGATGTCACCCAAGAACTTGTCTTGGCTCTAATGGTCCTTGCACTGGATACTTCTGCTAATCACCTGCCTCAAACGTCAGTGCTAAGGGTTCTGGGAGTCACCATTTCAGCTCTTTCTGCTCCTGGTCACCTTTTACAGATGGTTCCATTCCAGTTTACAATGTAACATATGCCCTGACATTAGGACTCTTTAATAGCACCCTATTTACACACACACACACACACACACACACGGTGAATAAATTTAGGCAAAATGTCTAAGATATTATTAAATTTAACAAGCAAATAGCCTGAGGGACCTGGAAAGTTCTCTATTCCAGGCCCCAGTTCTCACTGACAATTCGTGAGGTCAGTAAAAATTCAACCATGCCTAACGGACTCCCGAAGAGATTCTGTAGCCACCTCTATAATTTGTTGCAATGTTTGGCAACTTTCATTCCTTAGAAATTTCTTTTCTTTTAAGAAATAAAAAAGGCAATCCACTGGGTGTGTGGACAATTTATTTGCTTTCATATATACATACTTTCCCATTCAGTGGGATTTTCATGGTTTTGAGTTTTCAGCATTTCAGCTTTAGATATTCTTGAGTTAATGCTGAAATGAATATGGTTGGTGATATGCCAAGAAAATAAAAAACTGAGTATCCTTACTCCTCAATAGGGTTTCAAATACTAGAAAATTAGTCATTGATATTTCTCCCATTATGAAGATAGAATAGGCAGTTCTGAGACATTGGCCAACTCGATAGCCACTCATGGCTACTCGGATTTTACTTCTTTTGTCACTGTATTTTCACCTCTTCAGAGTATGCAATACTGTGTGCAACACTGTACATGCACCAGCAAAACTTCAAGAATGGAGGTACAATTCCAATGGGAAATGAGAAATTGTTCTCCCAGTCCTACTCCATCTTTGCCTTCTGACTGAGCCTAGGCACTGGGAACTAAAAGTTGGTTGGCTTGTGGGAAAGGACTCAGGTATTCTGCCATAACAATAGCAGAAAGCCACAGTATAGGATTTGCCTTTTAGGGAGAGAAATAGACATTAATAATCCTAGATGTTCAAGACATTCCACCTCCAAATGTCTCCCAAGTAAATTTCTTCAGCTATCCTGTTTTCCTTGCATTAATATGGAGGGCTCCATGTGTGAAAGAGACCCAGTCTCTACCCCGGAATATCAGACACTTCGACAACCATTAAAGATTGTCTCTTTCGAAAAAACGGATTGTGCCTTGGCCAGTGTGGCTCAGTTGGTTGGGGCTTTGTCCCCATAAACCCTTTGGTTGCAGGTTGGATCCCCAGTCGGTTGCATATAAAGAGGCAGCCAATCAATGTTTCTCTGTCTTTCGGTCTCTCTCTCCCTCTTCATTTCTCTCTAAAATCCATGAAGGGATTGCCTCAGGTGAGGATAAAATAAAAAGAACTGATTGTGTGGAATTTGGTAGTAAACTTGCATAGATAAAACTTGCTCTACAATGAGCCAGTCCACCAAGTCCTTCTGCTCTTATTTCTCTGCCTATACTTTAGACATGACTCAAGCAGAGACTATTCAAAATAGGACCTGAGTAGTCACCTTTATATACTGTGGAGAGATAGCTGCTGTTCTATTTTCTTATTCAAGAAAAATTCAAACTTCTTAATTCTTTTGAGCAAATCAACAATAGATGGGGAAATTCAGGACACTTCCTTCTGACATGCTCATGCTGATGTGGTTCTGACTTTCCCTGTGATGATGACTCAACTGAGTCACATTGGGAACCCAATTTTCACAGGAGCACAAGACTTTATCCTCCGAATAAAAAGCAGCTTAGTCCTATCAAATCTCGATTATCTTGTGGTAGCTTTTCTACAATGTAGATTATATATTACAAAATTTTAATACTGAACTACATTTCTTCTTGACACCCAATCAGCATGTCTTCCTGAGAACACAAATTCATTTTATTATTAGGCCAAATAAAACTGCATGAAAAGGGGAAAAAACTGAAAACACATCATTGTACTTCCAAGCCAAATGTAAATGACTTTGAGATCTTTCTGCATCCCTATTTCCCTTTGTTAGGGCAGATAATCAAACACTGACACCAATCTCAGGGGAAAGTGGGAAATGATATAATAATGATATGTAAATGTGTGTCTGTTTCTAGAGCTTTCTGGCCAACTCAGCATCAAACATCTAAAAACAGCCATGGTATAAATTCCTCTGGATGAAATACCTGCTGCTGAACTAACAAGAGGCTTCCCCTTCACCCCTGGGAAAGCACCTGGCCTGACAAAGAAGGAAGAGTAGCATAAAAAATATTTCTGGTTTGGGTGTCATTATAAATTACCCATTTCTTTGATCATACTGTATATTTTTACCACCTATGTGACTTATTTAGAAACTGGGCCAATAACCAGGGATGCAGTTAGAGTTACTACATCATTGTTTTTCAGCGCTGTCTCTGTGTGTGTACAGAAGCAAGTGTGTGTGTGTGTGTGTGTGTGTGTGTGTGTGTGTGGTGTTTTAATTTAATTTGAAAGTGCTTTGGTCTAATGGAATGATTCTTATAGTAGTCTGGGGACCTACTTGTTTATTTTAGTCATATTTCAAATGTCAAAATACCCAGATATTTATATCTCTGGTATTGAATGATAAGTAGTATAATATTAAATTTAAAAATAAATGCCATCCAACTTCTCAAATGCCAGTCCTGAAAGACTTCATCATTGTTATAGATCAGTGATTGCTCTGTGCCCCCATTACTTCCCTTAAAGAAAAAGGGAATTTTTATTTCATATTATTGGTCCTGCTCCACCTTTTTATATTAGGAGTTATTTAGGGGGTAGATACACTTTGGATGATAAGTTTCCAGAAATGAAAAGCCATAGGTGGACCTGATAGAAAGATCCTGCCCTTGAATAGGAAACAGAAATTGGGTTTGATTTTGGGTTGTCCCCTTTGTGGATCAAATATTCTGCATGTAAGGGAAAATGTATGCACGCATGTTTGGTGGCAGAAGGGATGATTGTGGAAGAGACACAAAGAGATATCAACCAAAGATTTATGTTTGTTTGTTTTTCAGTTGCTGGAAAGTGATTTACCCACCCAGGGAATATATTGCCCAGCCTCTGTTGCTTAAACTGGGCCATGTAACTAGTCTCACTGATGAGATGTAAGCAGATGAAGTATGCCAACTACAGGTTGCGGAGACCAAGCAGCTGTGATTTCTCCTCTGTCTCTTTCTCACCAGGCACCTGGATGAAGGAGACTCCGCAAAAGTTCTCAGGCCTTAAGAGATGTCAACACCAAAAAACCAAAGAAGTTTGGGTCCATCAGTAACAGCCACAGAAAAGCTGCTCACCAATTAGATCACCAGTTTTGGATTCAAAGTTCCATAGGCTAATAATTTTAAATGTTGGGAGTATTTTTTTCTATAGCAGTTAATTTTAACTTAACTAATACAGCATATCACCTGACTTCCAAAACCAATTCTGAATATCCTTTATAATGTTTGTAAGTTAAGTAAAGTTCTAAAAATATTCTATAAATCTCAATTGGCAAATATTTATTGAGTGCTAAATATGTGCCAGATTATTAATATATCGATTTTTCTTTAGAAAATATATTTAAAATATTAGACTGGATTATAATCCTAATAGCATACATACTATATTTTCAGGAATCAAAAGAAATTCAATCTGATATAATATATAATTTGATATTATATATAAATATAGATATTTATATATAAATTTATATTTTAATTAATTAATTAATTAATTAATTAATTAATTTTATTTCTCAAGTTTAACCCTTATCTCTAATTCCCTCTTCCCACCCATTTACCACTGGAGGGACATTCTCATACTGCCTTATATCAGAGACTAATTTTACCCGTTGATGAAATGGGGGGGAATGGCATCTGTTCCTTGATAGTTACCATTTCTAATCTGCACAAATCCTGCCAAATCCTTTCAATGTCCATGGGGTGGGATGGATCCTCCATGTGGCTTAACATTATTAGCAAATTAAGATGCCCTTTGGGATTTACTTTCTCACATAAGTCGTTTAAATATTGTATGGAGAACAAGTTTGACTTCAATGCTAATCTTTTTGTGTCTGTTGAAAATTGTCAGTGTACACTCTCAGTTCCCTCCAGTCCTGACTTCCAAATGGGAAAATGTGTGTTTCTTGATTAGAATCATATTTAAATCCAATTAGATAAACTCCCACAACCTCATGAGGATGGGATGATATTTTTCCATCTCCAATTAAAACTCAAGTAAATTCGGGAAACAGAAAATAAAAACATTTTTTAAAATTCCATTCCCAATTTGGGTAATTACTGACAGACTCACAGTGCCTCTAAGTAAGTCTCTTAAACTGGCTGTGGAAATAATGTCTAAAGTTTCTAAGAGAGCAACTTGAAATTAACTGAACTGTTACTAATTCTCCTGATTTTAAGATGGCTGAAATTAAGACTAGGGTCCTCTCATAATGTATTACAATAATGCTATTACTAAGGGTTTGCAATTTCCATAGCTCTATTCAAAGCATACTTCCCACAGAACTGAAAAATCACTAACAATTCTATTTTGTCACATTCCTGCCAGATGGACAAGAATAGCTATTTTCAGAATAAGTCTCTCATTCAGAGAATTGAATAAAAGACACCTAGCAAAGTAAATCTCTCCCACTCTCCTCTCTCCTCGGCCAGCACCTTGCTTTCTCCTATAACATTGCTCCAGGTGATTTGTGCCTCAGAGTGTATTTCAGAGGTTCTGGTCCAGTAGGATTGCAAAATGGGTTTTGCTAGAAGCACTTTCCCCCCATTCATTTGAAATGAAATTGCAACCACACATTCCTGACTCATTTGCGCTTAAATCATCACCATTTGGCTTCTTGGAGTTTCCTGATGTCCAGCTAGACTCAGTTACCTTTTAACGAACTTTTAAAATATATTTTCCTTAAAAAACAGTAAATTGTGGAGTGCTTACCATCTCCTTTGTCACTCAAAGTAAGCCTAGTTCAAATGTGTAGTAACAATTTTAAATCATATCCAATGTCTATTTTTTCCCATAAAAATCTATTCCCTCAAATTAATCAAGCATTTGCTGTTACGTTTTCCCTCATCATTTTCATCTGTTTTCCCCTGTTTAGGGACATTTCTCACAAATATAAAACTCGCCTTTACTGTTCATGTCAGATATTTGAGCAGTTTCAGTATCAGGTACACAATGTCACGGTTCCTTCAAACCCTGAGTTCACATTTGAGTGATGTTGCCTAGGACCTTCGCATTTTTTAGGTCAAGTCCCTGGGTTTCATTCAAGCTCCCTTTCTTTCATTCTTTCCCTTAGCCACGGTTCCTCTTTGGTTGCTCTTCCAGCATCACTGTGGCTGAGCCCATGTGTCCCTGAGGAGGCAGGTAAGGAATGAAAGTGACACAACGAGATGAATTGAAATAAAAATGATCCAGTGTCACCACCGACAATTACAGATGGCAGAATTTCTGTTCAATGAACAGTTACATTCCCTAGTTCTCAAATAGGAACCATCTCAATAGATAACTACTCAACCCAATCAAAGACATTTTTTCTCCTCAGGAAGATATATCTTTTCTTTTATCCATTTGAAATGTGTCTGAACTGAAGCTAAGAAGGCCCGGACTCTAGTTCAATCCTGCCATGGATTGGCATCATGACATAGTTAACATTGAATGTCTACTGCACTTCAGGTGCTGCATAAACACTCACAAATTGCAAAATAGATGCTATTGTTTTACTCATTCCACAGATTGAAAAGCTGAGGCTCAAAGAGATGGGGTAGATGGTGAACTCCCAACTTGAACCTAGCCATTCTCACTGTACAGTGGTTGCTCCAGTCTCCCATAATCTCACCTGGGCTAGAACATTAGCATACTCACAGATAAAATGAGGGCATTGGGTTGTTTGCTTTCATCTTTCACTTAGTCAGTCCTTTGTGTGCACCTACCATGTGAAGGTATAGTTCTGGGGATGACAGTAAAATAGCCAACAATACAGACAGAGTTTCTGGGGTCATGGAGCTTACATTTTAGAGAATCATGAAAAGGCTTTCCAACTTAACATTACCTATTTCATGATTCTTTGTAAATCTCACTTGTCCCTCCATTTATAACTCAAGTCCTACCTCCTTCATGATAACTTATTCTGACTATGATCACCCTTGCTGATCTGTTTGGGATAATTATCATCTGCATTCCATTAAACTGCCATTTAACAGTTGTATTTAAATTGGGTCACCATAATAAAATTTAAAAATTATCAAAGAATGAATACCTCGGGGCAAAAATGCCTTCCACACAGCTGGTTTCAGTAACAACTGTTTTGGATTCATTTGATGATAAGAGTTTCTATGATATTTAAGCATGTTTTTGTTCTCTTTTTCCTGGATCAACTCTCTCTGTTTTATTTTCATTTCAGCTTCTGTCTGGTTAGCCATGCCCCTTGATGACTTTCCAAAACTTCATGTATTTTACTAATTAATTAATTAATTAGTTAATTAATTCATAAAAATCTTTATCAAGTCTCTGTTAAAGGTCAGGTATCACACAGTGTGGTGCAAAGACAAAAAAACAAATCGTGCAGACATTGAGGAAATCACAGCTTATGAGAGAGTGTGAAAATAAAGTAAATAAATGAAGCGCAATAATTGTGGTATGATAAAACACGAGTTCTAAATTAGAATTTAATATTAACTGGGAAGGGAAGGATGGCTTCCCTCAGTAGGTGCCATTTATGTCGCCTTCTGAATGATGAATAGACATTTTCTCAGTAGAGAAGTAAGGCCAAGGGGCCTTTAGGTGGTGAGAATCGAAAGTGATTTGGCATGCATAGAACATTTGTGGGTGGCTGGAGAGGAGGCTGAAATTATCTGTTGAGGCAGAGTTAACTGACTTTGTAAGATAGATTAAATGCAGTGAACAGTGAGAAGCTAACTGAGGTTATTAAACAAAAAAAGTGCCATTGAAAGGGCACCAGAATGTTCTAGTTTGGAGTGTTATGTAAATGGTAATGTTGCTAATCCTCTAAATGAGTCACTGCATAGCATCCCTCTTTTGTACCTCCATACTAAATGTCCTGGCAACCAGGTCTGCTGAGAGGCTGAAGTATCAGAGATGGGGGCTGGAAACAGCAGGAGCTTAAGGGACAAAAACACTGGGGAAAATTCCCATGCATTCATACCAAATCCTTTAATCACATATACATGGAATTTCAAAAGAGTAATGCAAAATTTTTAAAGACAGGATTACCAAGGTTTCCTTATTTTAATCAGATGAGGAATCAGGGCCCTTAAAATATCCTTCTTGGATGAATCCAGGTTCTAATTTATAAATCCGTGTAACAGAGAGAGCAAGCCCTTGATATAACAAAGGCTTCATCTATATAATCATTTTCTGTGATTTCTGGGTGGGTATTCCACTCTATCTTTGTTCCGCAATGTTGGTGTTGGTGTAGGGATAAGAATCTTCTTTTCGCCACGGGTAGGAGAGAAGGGTTGCTTGGGCGGGTCTGGATTTGGCTACAGTACTGCCCAATGTCATTCAACTCTCTTAACACTCAACAGCCAACTTATGTTATGTGGGAAGATACATTTACCCAGTAAGTGAAAACAATCATATGGCTGTATCTTAAAGAGTTTTTCAGATGAATTCTGCTTTCCAAGTGTGAAATGTTGTTATGAGAAAACCTCTGCAACTTGACTCTAATTTATGCAAAAGTTAGGTGGAAGTTAAAAGCAGCAATACACAGCCATTTCTCAAGCTGTCTAGTTCTCAGCTTACATTAAAAGGTCCTCCCTAAGTCTCCCCAAAGGAAAAAGAATCCACTACAAAATAAACCTCATTACTGTGTTCTATCCCAAGAATATTGCTTCCCATCTTCCTGATTTTACCTGTGAACAGATCATGTGACAGTATTAATGATTACACAATACACGGGGTTAGTAAGGTAAGTGGTGCTCATAATTACCTCATTTGCATTCTTTTATTCCCTAAAACAGAATTCTTAATGACTTTTATGTTAAATGCAGAGTAATCAGCACAAATGAAGCTCTCTGGGGCAGGGTAGAGAAGTGAGCCAAGTCACTGGTTCTCAGTAGAAAATGCCTGATAAATGGTCAAACAAAAGAGCCAAGCATGGAGGCCCGGGAAGTTACATTTTAACAGGCCAAACAAGATGTTATAGTTAAAGAGACTAGTACAACTAGATTGGGATCTAAGGAGGAAGACATAAAGGCAGAAAGAACCAGTGTATTCTTACTGCCTTCCGGATGTTCTGCTGGAGAAACAACCGGGTGTCTTTGCTCAAAGTATTCTAGGATAAAGAAAACCCGTGTTCTAGTCACAAGCTAGTGGTGAAAAGTGAAATAAATGACTTCCCCTCTTGGGACTGCAGATTATCCACTTGTAAAACAAAAGGTGCACACTTCAGAATCACCTAGGGGAACTTCCTTAAATCAGTCTAAATCGGCATTTTCTAGACCCAAGAAAGGCTTACCATTGCATTTTGAACAAATTCCTCAGATGGTCCTTAAACAACCAGTATGCAAAATGAAAACCTTAAAAAAATTTATTTGAGCAAGAAGCTCTATAGGTGAACCATTCCTGACATTCAGGAAAAAAATCTGAATATCTGAGAAGGATCAATGACCAATGAACAAGTACACCGACATGAGTCTGTAAAACACAGCATGAAATATCCCAAATGCATGGCAATCCCACTGAATTATAATGATGGAACGAGTCAGCCAGTGTGGAAGACAAAGGCTGTTATTCTGGCACTAAGGAACCCTACCCCTGGAGGCAACACACAAAGCTGTCATCTGGATGCGCTAAGAGGGGTGGTCATCTGTTTAAGACCGAAGCTCAATTTCTGAACCTCTCTTAAGGTGCTTAGAGTAATAAGCCTTGTATTTCAGGTTTTAACATCATTAAGTGCTTGGATCTCACACCTACCCATCTTCTTTCATTGTCATGCATTGTATAAATAAATGTGTGGTTTCTAGATCCTTCCCATCTCTGATACATTATTGCCCTGTTGGAACATGAGGGCAGTGTTCAAGATACCCCGATTATTTTGGAGATGATCTATATTTTTCATAAACATAATGCTGATCTTTAAATGTAACAAGGTTATTTTATAACACCCAAATTTGTAGGTCCCTAAACTTTCTGAGCCAAAAAATGTTTTTCTATGCATCACCTCATATTTCTATAGGGATAATGTGCACTAAGAAAACCTATCCTGATGTTTTAATAAATAATCACTGGCAGTTAATTTTTCCTGTATATCTTAAAAGCTCTGAGATGAAGGATGTGGCTAGTGTCTCTTCCTAACCCCTAGCCTCCATGATTGGCTTGAACTGCTTACAGGCTAAATTATGAGTGTCTCTTGTCATTGTGGTGAGTGAGATCATCCGTGTGCAGAGGAAAAAGTGCCTGACTACAGCATAGTAACCAAAGTAGTTAATAGATGGCTCTTTCTCTCACTAGATAAGTGTCAGTATTCCCTTTTGAGTAACAAGGTTAGCATCACACTCACCACATGTTGAATGAGTGTGTGCTCTTCTCCATGACACTGTTGCAAAAGGTCTACATTATCATCAAAGCATGTGTGCGTGTGACTTTGGTATTTCTATTCTTCCCCCACCCCCATCCTTATTTTCCTCCTATTTAAAACATCTCACTATATCTGCAGGGGCGCATAATTTCACTATACATTGTAGCTTGATACTCCACTTCCTATATCTATCTAGACAACAATCCAATAGCTTTGGTGCCCTGCAGCAGACAGAGATGAGATTTGGAAGCTGGGCTTGATAGGTTAGGCCGTGAGTGGTCAAGGGACCTGCATGCGGACTGCCTGCAGCATTGGCATACCAATCAAGCAGAGTCGATTCAGTCTTGCTATATACTGAGTCTGACCTACAGCTTGGCAGGTTCCTGCAAATTGGTAACAGGAAAAAAATCTTTCCTTCCTTAATGGCTGCAAAACTTTTTTGAAGGCCACCACATGCACTCCCTCTGCACAAGAAGCTTGTTTGCCAAGTGCGGCAAACACAAGCAGGGCCTTTTCTGTAGCAGGCAGCTCGGCAAGAGCTTAGGATGCCACAACCTGATGCAAGAGCAGCGCACCCTTACGGTTCTGAGACTTACAACCACGTGGATTGTGGATGAAGCTATAGGCACGTAGACTGTCTACACTGTGTTACAAACACCTCACTTCTCACGTAGCACTGTCTCTGGCTTTCCCTAACAGGCTAAGTCTCTTGCAAATACTTACAGAAGCTGATAGGTTACTGTCCCACATTTATTTAGGTAAACACTACTTCTGTGGCATCCACACCACTTTGCCAGGTGTTGCTTCTGCTGTAGACTACACTTGCAGGCACCTCAGTTTCTCTGGGACTTTCTGTCTGAATCAACTGTGTCCACTGGTGTTCACCGCTCCTCCACCGGTGGTGGCAATTCACACCAGGCATGGCTGCTGCTAGTACTACCAGGTCCCCTCCTATTGTCCCTGCAGTCCCTCGGGCTCAGTACTTTACCTATCCCATTCCTAAAACATAACAGCCTTCTGGAGACCCTAGGCTACCAAAATTTCACGTTGGACCCTATGCCTAAGTGGGGAGAATGTTCTTTTCTGTTGGAAGCACAGTCTTTAAAAAGGTCCTGAACATCTACTGTTTCAGCATCACTGGATTGTAAAATTCAGTAAAACAAATCTTTAGTACTTTAAAATCTGCTCTCCTCCGAGCACTCTGACATCTACTTAAAGTAGAGAGCTGCTGGTGGGTTGAAATAGCTACAGCTCTTAGGTTGTAAGAATCCCTGCTTTCCCACCTAAGGGTTCGGGATTCCTGCGTAAGTTCCTTACGCTTAGCTCTGTGTTTCTTTAGGCTTATTTTTTTCTCAAAAGATTCTCTCAGGCTCTACACAAACAGATATTCTACTTGTGCGCATATCCTTTTTAAGCTAAGAATACCAAGGTGCATTCTAACTTACCCTGCAGAACAGCAGAGAGTCTCAGAAATTGGAGGCATTAGGCACTTCTAAATACATTAGGCTACAAAGTATAGGGCTGAATAAAGAAGGATTTGTTTTAAGTCTTTAGGGGAAAGAGGTAGAGTCTTAGATATTCTTCCTTTCCTGAGCTGCTAGTAATTACTGCTCCATTGGCAGTAGACAAGAGATATATCCTAAGGAGAAACTGAACAAGACGGTGGGGGACTTATGGTCCACAGTAGAAATAAAATGATTAAGTGACCATCTACATAACAAGTCATAGGACTCCCCTTGTAACCTGTCACTGCTTGTCCCTGTCTTTTTAGCCACCCCCCAAAAACAAAACAAAACAAAACAAGCCAGGTGCAACCCTTGCTCCTGCCCTTAGCAGGACTTGTAGGGTGTTTTTTTTTTGTTTTTTTTTTTTTTTAACCAGTGATGTTTTTATTGGCTTACTCATAAATAAATAAAATGGGTGCTTATCACATGTTTAAGGAAACTTCTAACAGGATAACCAGAATCCAAAATAACAAAAGAAAATTTTTCAAGATGTAGAGACCCTGCTTGGAGACAAAGAAAAAAAAAATCAAAGACAGTATTATCCTTGAAGCAAATAGATCATTTATGGCATCTATGAAAGAAGAAGAGGTTGCTATGAAAAAAGCAACACAGAAAATATTTTTTTAATGACAGCAAAAATAAAATATTTAGTAGAAGGGTCGGAGGATAACTGTGAGGCAATGTCAAAGTGGACAAGGAGACAGAAGAAAATAGATAAGGAAGGACATGGAAATCAGGGATCAACAAAGCAGGTCATGTATACAGTTTAAAGGAGTTTCAGAGAAGAGCAAATGAAACAGTCAAAAGGAAATTCACAAACAAAGTAATATTTATAAAAATTGCAAAAGCTGAAGAACATGAATTCTGGTTTGAAATATTTCCCTCAGCACTCTTGAATTAAAAAAAAAAAAAAAATAGTTCTGCTCCAAGCCACATCATCCAGAAATTTCAAGGAAAAGAGGAAAAATTAAGATATTAGAACTTTTCAGAGATTAAAAAGGTTGTCACATACCATTTCTTTTTAAATGCCATTGGACTTCTCAATAGCAGCAACGAAAGCTAAAGGACAATGGTAGATGCCTGTAAAATTCCCAAGAAAATTCAATGGCACCCAAACTATCACTACATGGCACACAAAGACATTTTTCAAATATGTAAAATCTTCCAAATTTATATCCCAAACACTGTCTATGAGAAAATTCCTAGCATTTGTGTGCATGAGTAAAACTACAGAGTAAACCAGGTAAGAGAAGAGAGTAGTCGGGGAGCGACCTGCTGAGGGCGACGGGAGGGAGGTCTCCCGCTGACAGGCACCCGGTCTTGATGATGGAGGGGAACTGGAATGAAGGAGGGAACTGTCTTATCATTTCTAAGTATATGATCATTGTAAACAGGAAAATCTCAAGAAAGCCAACTAAAAATTATTTGAAATCTTAAGAAAACACAGGAGGTATTTGGCTACAGTTTTAGTACACAAAACGTGAATGGTTGCCTTAAGCTCAAACAAAAACTACTTAATAAATGCAAGATGAGATACTATGAAGGATATCAGTCAAAAAAGATAAAAATACTTAGCAAAATATCTTAAATATTTGCAGAATCTGTCTGAACTTTAATAAATCTCTACTGAATTTATAAACCAAGACCTGTATGGACGGGATCACACAGCCTCTTACTGCACAGGAGGAACCAATATAGACCAATATAGAGTTCAAGCTTTTCTAAGTTAAAACATAATCTTAATAATCCATTAAAAATGCTGATGAGTTACATACTTGTGAAACTAGTCAAGTTGATTAAAATTTAATTAAAATGGAAAAGGAAACAAATGAGAATAGTTAAGAAATTTCTTAAAAACAAGAATAATTAGGAGGCACTCCCTTTACCAGACATCAAAATAATTGTAAAATTGTAGCAAATAAAGAGCTTGTCACTGAGTCATAAATAGACCTACAGACCAGAGTCAATCCACACAGACACCAAGGCATACGGGATTTAGAGTATCATGAAGGCCGTATTTCAAAGCAAAGCAGAAGAGGTGGCACATTGTCTTTGTAGGAGAAAATGAGTTTTCATGTCCCCCATCACTAGTTTCCAATGTTAACATCTTATATTTGTATGGTACATTTCTCCTAATTAATGAACCAACATCAACACATTGTTATTAAAGCCCATACTTCATTCTGAATTCCTTAGTTTTTGCCTAATGAATTTGCTGTCCTGGGATTGCACATTACAATTAGTCATCGGGTCTCCATAGACGCCTCTTGGCTGTGACAGTTTCTCCTCCTTTCGTTGTTTGTAATGATCTTGACAGTTCCGAGGAGAGCGAGTCAGGCATTTTGTAGAATATCACTCAGTGTAGATCTGTCTGATGATTTTCTCATGAGGATGGGTTTCGAGGAAGAAGACCATGGAAGTAAGGCGTCACTCTCATCACTTGAAATCAAGATACGGACGAGCAACGTGATGTACAGCTGATGTTAATGCTGACCACCTGCTTGACATGGTACTGGCCAGGTTCTCCGCTGGCACGTTAGTTACCTGCCCTCCTGCCCTGCTCACTCTGTCCTCTGTGAGCACTTCGCTCTGCGCAGCCTGCACTCTCAGGCTGGGGAGCTAGGCTCCGCCTCTTTGACTGGACAGCGCAAACTACTTAAAATTCTTTCGTATTGGACGTTTATCTCTTCTATCCGTGTAGTTTTCATTTGATTATTTTTTACATTAATTTTATTGAGAGTTGGTTGACTTATGAAATTGTATAAGTTTTAGATGTACAAATTGTTGATTTAATGTTTCTGTATTGCAATATGATTAACACCTAGTGTTAGCTAACAGCTCTATCATGTCACATTTTTATAATTTCTTTTTTTGTGTGTGTGGTGAGAACAGTTAAGATCTAGCCTCTTAGTGCTTCTGAAGTTTGTAATACAGTATTTTTGGTTGTCTAAACGACTATGCAGTACACTAGGTCTCCAGAGCGTACTTGCCTACTAGTTGCAAGTTTGTACACCCTTCAACAACATTGCCCCAATTCTCCCATGTCCCCCGACCCAGACTTCGGTAACCACCTTGCTACTGTTTTTAAGAGTTAGTTATTTTGTTTTGTTTTGTTTTTCTTTTTAATTCCACAGATAAATCATATCATACACTATTTGTCTTTCTCTTTCTTGCTCGTCTTACTGAGAATAACGCCTTTCAGGTCCATCCATGTTTTCACAAATGGCAACCTTTTCTTCTTTCTCACGGATGAATAGTACGCCATTGTATAGGTGTATACCACTTCTTGTCCATTCATTTGTTGATGGGCAGTCAAGTTGTTTCCATATCTTGGCTGTCGTAAACAATGCTGCAGTAAACATGGGTGTGCATGCATCTCTTTCACATCCTGTTTTTGTCTCCTTCAGGTACATACCCGGCAGTGAAAGTACTAGATCGTATGGTAGTTCTATTTTTAATTTTTGAGGAAATTCCATACAGTTTTTCATAGTGACTGAACCCTTTTGCATACCGGCAAACTGTGTAAACTGCTTCTTTTATTCACATCCTTGCCAGCACCTGGTGTCTCTGGTCATCTTTGATGGTAGCCGTTTTAACAGATGGGGGGTGTTACCTTGTTCTGGTTTAGACTTGCAGTTCTCTGACAGTTAGCGATGCAGAGCACCTTTTCATGTGCCTGGTGGTCATTGGGAGGTGTTTTTGGAGAAATTTCTATTTTGTTGCTCTGCCCATTTTTAAATTAGATTTTTGGGTTTTGGTTACTGACTTGTATGTATGAATTCTTCAGGTTTTTTGAATATTAACTTCTTGTCAGAAGTGTGATCTGCAAATATTTTCTCCCATCCTACAGGTTGCCTTTTTTATTTTTGCAGGTTGCCTTTTTATTTTGTTGATTGTTTCTTTTGCTGCGAAACTTTGTAGTATGATACAGTGCAATTAGTTTTTGTTTTTGCGTTTTTTTGTTCTGGTGCTTTTGGTATCGTATCCAAAAAATAATCGCCAGGACCAATATCAAGCATCTTTTTCCCTATGTATTCTTCTAGGAGTTTTATGGCATCAGCTTATATTTAAAGTATTTAATCCATTTCAAGTTAATGTTTGTGAGTGGTATAACACAGGGACCCAATTTTATTTTTCTGCATGTGGTTACTGTTTTCCCAACACCATTTCTTGAAAACACTGTCTTTTTCTCCATTTAGTGTTCTTGGCTCTCTTGTCAAACTAGTTAACTGTCCAAAAATGGACTTATTTCTGGGCTCTCTACTCTGTTCCATTGGTCTAAGTGTTTATTTTAATTTTAATATCAAATTATTTTAATTACTATACCTTATAATTATAGTTTGAGAACAGGAAGTGAAAAAAAGACTATTAGGTTTTTCTGTGAAAAAAAACTATTGAAATTTTCATAGGGATTGTGTTAACTCAAGAGATGGTTTTAGGTTGCATGAACATTTTAATAATATTAATTATTTTGACATATGAATATGAAATATCTTCTCTTTGTTTTGTGTCATATTCAATTTATTTCATTAAAGTTTTGTAGTTTTTATTGTACAGATGTTTTTACTGCACTGGTTAAGTTTATTCCTAAGTATTTTATTGTTTTTTTTAGTGTGTAATTTTTTAAAAGATTTTATTTATTTATTTTTAGAGAGAGGGGTAGGGAAGGAGAAAGAGAGGGAGAGAAACATCAATGTGTGGTTGCCTCTTGCGTGCACCCAGCTGGGGACCTGGCCTGCAGCCCAGGCATGTGCCCTGACTAGGTATTGAACCCATGACCCTTTGGTTCACAGGCCTGTGCTTAATCCACTGAACTACACAAGCCAGGGCTGTTTTACTGTTTTTGATGCTATTGTAAATGGGATAGTTTTCTTTATTTCTTTTTCAGATTTTTATTGTTAGTGTATAGAAATATAACTAATATCTATATGTTGATTTTATGTCCTACAACTTCACGGAATTTGTTAATTCCAACATTGTTTTCTTTTTTTTAGGATTTTTGTATATGAAATCATATCTCATATAGTGGTAGTTTTACTTCTTCCAATTTGTATGATTTTTATTTCTTTGTCTTGCCTACTTGTGCTAGCTGGGGCTTCCAATACTATGTTGAATAAGAGCGACAACAGCGAGAACCCTTGTCTTCTTCCTACTCTTAGAGGAAAAGCTTCCATGTCTCACCACTGAGTACCTGAGCTGTGTGTTTGCCATATATGGACTCAATTAGTTTTAAGTATGTTCCATCCACACCATCTGCTGAAGATACGTTTTATCATTAAAGGATGTTGCATTTTGCCAAACACTAGTCTTCCTCTATTGTGATGATCTTTAGAGTTTTATTTTTCATCTATTAATGTGGTGTATCACATTTATGCATTTGCATACGTTTTACCAACCATGCATCTGGGGATGAATCTCACTCTCTCACAGTGTAAAATTCATTTAATGTGTTGTTGAATTTGGCTTGCTATGATTTTGCTGAGAATTTTTATATCTATATTTATCAGGGATATTGGCCTATAGTTTTCTTTTTTTGTTATGTCCTTATCTGTCTTTGGTGTTAGGGTAGTGCTGGCCTCATAAAATGACTTGGAAGTATTCCCTCTTCTTCAGTTTATTAGGAGAATTTGAAAAAAGTTGACATTAATTCTTCTTTAAATGTTTGGTAGAATTTACCAGGAAAGCCATCTAGACATGGGCTTTCTACGTTGAGAGTTTTTTTGATCATTGATTCAATTTCTTTACTTGCTATTGGTCTGTCTAGATTTTCTCTTCTTCCCAATTTATGTTTCTAGTAACGTATCCATTTCTTCTAGGTTATCCAATTTCTTGGCATATAATTGTTTATAATAGTCTCTTCGAATCCTCTGTATTTCCATAGTATCAGTTATGATGTCTCCACATTTATTTCCAATTTCATTTGGCTTTGCTTTATTTACTTAGTCTAGCTAGTTTTTTATTTTAAATTTTATCTTTTTGAAAAACACAGTTCTTAGTTTAATTTTTTTCTGTTGTTCTCTGTTATCTTTTATTTAACGTTACTCTGATCTTTGTTATTTCCTACTTTTTGCTTAATTTGGATTGTTTAATTTTTTTTCCCAGTTCCTTAACATACATATTTGTTTTTTTTTACTTGAATTATTTCTATTTTCTTAACACATGCTATTATTTCTACAAACTTTCTACTCAGAACTGATTTTGCAATCTCTCATAGGTTTTGGTGTGTTGTATTTTCATTTTCATTTGTTTTGAGATTTTAAAAAAATGTTCATTTTCATTTTTTCATTAACCCATGGTTTGTTCAGGAGTGTATAGTTTAATTTCTACATATTGGTACATTTTCCAGCTTTCCTTTTGTGCTTGATTTCATATCAGTGTAGTCACAGGAGATACTCAGTATGATTTTCATTTTATTAAATTTGCTAAGACTTGTATCTTATTATAGGGTCTATCCAAGAAAATGTTTCATGCACACTTAAGAAGAATATGCATTCTGCTTGTGACAAATGAAATGTTCTATAACTGTCTCAGTTGCATTTGAAATAACATATGGTTCAAGTTCTATTTTTTTTTTCTTGTGGATTTTGTCTGGATAATCTATTCATTGCTGAAAGTAGGGAACTGAAGTCCTGACTCTCACTGCATTTCTATTTGTCTGTTCAGATCTGTTAGTATTTGTTTGATGTGCTTTGGTACTCTGATACTGGGTGTGTATCCATTTATGACTGTTATATATTCATAATGAATCGACCCCTTTATCGCTACATAATAACCTTCTTTGTCTCTGGTTACCATTTTTTCCACTTAGAGTCTATTTTGTCTGATATAAGTACAGCTATCCATTTCCATTTGATTTCCATTTGCATGAAGTATCTTGTTCACCCATTCACTTCGAACCTGTGCATGTCTTTAAAGCCAAAGTGATTCTGTTGAGGGCAGTGTATAGCTGGGTCTTCTTTTTATCTTAAGTTCATCTAGCCACTCTGTGCATATTGAGTGGTAATTCAGTTCATTTATATTTAGAGTTATTATTGACATCTAGGGACTTACTAATGCTATCTTATTGTTTCTGATTGTTTTATATTTCCATTTTTCTTTCTCTCTCTGTTTTGTCCAACTTCGTAAATTGGTATTTTTCTGTGGTGATGTGTGCTGTTTTCCTTTTCTTTATGTTTTATGCAACTACTTTAAGGTTTTTTCCTTTCAGTTATTATGAGGCTTACCTAAGACATCTCACAGATAAAATGGTGTTTTTTTAGCCAAGCCCCCCTTCTCTGTGAATCCTTCTTGCTTCAATGGATTCAGTTAATTCTCTTCTCTAAATTCTTATTCTACTCATCATTACCAACAAATTTTGTAAATCTTCCCAAAGGAGGTTTTAGCATCTTAGTCTTTAAGTAAAATTTCTTCAGTAACATCATGTTTTCAACAATGAATACATTGTGAACATCATAAAAGATGCACTTGGCTAGGTGCCAGGGATGCGCAAATAAACAAGGCAGAGCAACTATCCTGCAGGCATCACAGACTGGGGGTGTTGCTCACACCTGGGGCTCATCCCCATTCTCCGCTTGTCTGCCAAGTGAACTGGAAAAGACTGCAAGGCCTTCCATGATCTGAACCCTATTTATTTTGTTTATTTATCCCCCCCCCCATTATTTCTTATCCTTTTGAATACAAAAACCCAAACTGGGCTAATTGCCACTTCCCAAACACATCTGTTACCTTTCTGTCTCCTTACGTTTCCTCATTTTGATCTTCATTCCTGAAATGACCTCCTCACTTCTCTGCCCATGTCAATTCTGACACACATTAAGGACCCAGATTTCAAATGCCATGTTTGTTATGAAACATTTTTATTTATAGCGGAGCTCCAATTAGTCAGGCTTCTTAGAAAGAACCCCACATGACATCAAATGCAATGACTGTTTCCTGATTAAATTCTAGTTTGAACAAACCAACTCTAAGAGATACTTTGGATAAAATTTGGGAAATCTGAGTAGTAAAATAGGTACAAAATCATATTAAGAAACTATTGTTAAATTTATCAGAATTATAATGATATTGTAGTTACATAAAAAAGTAATTATTTTAGGTATAGAAAATTGAATTGATAAAGATGAAATATTATGCCTGTAGCTTAAAAATGGATAAATAAAACATGGCAAAAATGTTAAAATTTGAGAATAGGAATATAAGTGTTTTTGTATTATTGTTTTTACCTTTTTGTGTTTTTAAAAAACATTTCTGATCAAAATTAAGAACAAGAATCTGAAATATTTTTAACTGTGAAAGTGAAACATGTTAATTAAAGAAATTTTGAGAAAAGAAAAATATCAGCAAAAAGCACCCAGTTTCCTACTATGCAAATAATCATAATCATCATTTATGATGCATTTCCTTCTATGAATTTACAAATATAATTCATTTATTTTACAAAATTATGAGTACTCTGGACATATAGTTTTGTACTGATTTCATATTTTATATTTTTAAGTTGAGATAAAATTGACATATAATATTATATTTGTTTTAGGTGTACAAAATGACTTGTACAATTATATATCTCTATGCTTTATAGAGATATAATATAATATATATGATTACCAAAATAAATTTAAAAAGTCCAGTTTTAAGATGATAGTAACCTAACTTTGATTGCCTATGAAAGCTTCACCCTTTTCCTCCTCCCCTTTTATATTCTGGCTCAATTAATGTGTAGTTTGAGAACATACTTCATGTCATTTTACTTATTTATTTTCTATTTCTATATACTTATTTTCTATTTTATTTTCTAGGTATTTAAAGCTGTTATGACCCATAGAGTGTTCTATTTCGGTGAATGTTCCATGTGAACTTTGAAGAATATTCTGATGCTGTTAGATGAAGTATTCTATACCTATCAATTAGTTCAAGTTGATTAACAGTGCTGTTTAGATCATGTATATCCTTTTTGATATTCTGCCTGCTTGATTGATTAGTCAGTCCCTGACAGTAGGATATTCACGTCTCTAACAAGAAGAGTGGATCTATTTTTTTCTTTCATTTTGGTTGGATTTTACCTTGTATACTTTAATGCTCTTTTATTAAGTGCATACACATTTAGGATTATCACTTTTTTTTTTTGAGAACTGACCTCTTTATATAATTTCCCTATTTCTCCCCAAAGATCTTTTGCTTTGTTTTGTTTTAAAGTCTGAATTTTCTTAAATTAATAGAGATATTTCAGCTTTTTTTATTATTAGTGTTAGCATGGTACATTTTTCTCTATCTTTTCATTTTAACCTATTTGCATTTTTATAAATTGTCTCAAAGACAACGTAGAATTATGTCTTGTATTTTTATCCACTCTCGAAATTTCCACCTTCAGTTGGCATATCTAGACCATTCATATTTAAAGTGACATTGCCATAGTTGGACTGATAGCTACCATTTTTATGACTGTTCACTATTCATTGCACTTGATCTCTGATTCTTTCCCTCCCTGTTTTCTGCATTCTTTAGTTTTAACTGAGCATTTTATGTAATTCTATGTTGTGTCTTCTCTCAACATATCAATTGACTGCTTTCTCAACAAAATTTGGTGTTGCCTTAGAATTTACAATATATATTTCTAACTAATCTCAATTATTCCTTAAATAGCATGGAAGGTATACTCAGGTTTCTTATTACAGAGTACATACTCAATTTATTTTTCTCATCTTTTGTGACATTAGCTTTATTTATTTTAATAATCCCTATGCTATAATCATCCAATACATTGTTTCTGTTGTTACTTTAAGCTACCTGTTTTTCCAATATATAACACACATAACAAAATTTACCATCTCAGTCATTTTAAGTTTATGGTTCACTGGCATTAAAGACGTTCTCATTGCTGCGCAAACACCCCCATAATTCTATTCATCTGGTAAAACTGGGAATCTACACCCATTGCACAAAACTGCCCACTCCCTCCTCCCCCCAACCCCTGGCAGCCATCACTGTACTTTCTATCTTTGTGATTTAGGCTACTCCGAGTGCCTCATAAAAGAGGAGCCACACAGGATTTGTCTTTTTGTGGCTGGTTTATTTCACTTAGCCTAATGTCCTCAAAGTTCATCCATGTTGCAGCATGTCACAGTATGTCGCAGAATTTTCTTTCCTTTTGAAGCTGAAGAAGACTCATTTCATTGTATGTACATACCAAACCTGGCTCATTCATTTTTCTGTCAGTGAATTTTGGGTTGTTTTAGCTATCGTGGATAACGCTGCAATGACTAAGGGTGTAAAACTTTCTCTTCGAGACCCGGTCTCAGTTCTTTGGGGGTGCACACCCATACGTGGAGCTGCCGGGTCGTAAGGAAATTCTATTTTCCATTT
Organism: Anoura caudifer; assembly: GCA_004027475.1. Taxonomy (NCBI): domain Eukaryota; kingdom Metazoa; phylum Chordata; class Mammalia; order Chiroptera; family Phyllostomidae; genus Anoura; species Anoura caudifer. Next base: position 9,706 of record PVKU01010586.1, on the reverse strand, counting down.
CCTGGGGAACTGCAGTACTGTTTTCCATGGCAGTCATACCACTCCACATTCCCGCCCACCAAGCACAAGGGATCATCCAACCACTCCGCGTCCTCTTAAACACTTGTTTGCTGTTTTTATTTTTTTTTAATTGTAGCCATGTTGATTGGTGTGAGGGAGTATCATTTTAAGTTTAATTTGAATTTCTCCAATGATTAGTGATACTGAACATCTTTTCATGTGCTTATTAGTGATTTGTATATCTTATTTGGAAAAATATCTATTCGAATTCTCTTTATTTTTTAATCAGCTTGTTTGCTTTGTTGTTGCTGTCATTGAGTTTTAGGAGTTCTCAATATATTTTGGATATTAATTGTCAAACATGTAATTTGCAAACATTTTGTCCCATTTTGTGAGTTGCCTATTTCCTATATTAGTGGTGTCTTTTGAGGCTCTTTTAAAAACATTTTTATGAAATTAAATTTGTCTTTTTTGTTATTGTACCTTTTCCTTTGATGTCATATTACCATGGCCAAAGTTGTGAGTTCTTTTTTATGTTTTAAGAGTTTTGTTGTTTTCGGATTAAAATTTAGGTTCTTGATCCGTTTTGACTTATCAGGGTCTATGATAGTAGGTAAGAGCACAACTTTGTTATTTTGTGTGTGGATATCTAGTTTTCCCAACATCATTTGTAGAAAAAACTGTCCTTTCTTCCACAGAATGGCATTGGCACCCTTGTCAGAAGTCATTTGATCTTATTTATATGCAGGAGTGTGTTTCTGGGCTCTCCACTGTGTTCCATTGGTTTATATTTCTATCTGGATGCTGATATCACACATTTTAATGTAGCTTTGTAGTAAATTTTGACATTCAGAAGTGTTTTCCAAATTTGTGCTTTTTAAAGATTATTTTAGAAATTCAGGATCCCTTGAGATTTCATATACATTTTAGGATGGGTTTTTCTATTTCTGCAAAATATGTCATTGAGATTTTGATAGGGATTGCATTGAATCTAGCTTTGGATAATTTTGTCATTTTAACAATATTCTTTTTTATCCATGAACATAGGATATCCCTTTATTTATTTGTATCTTTATTTTTTATCTGTATCTTATAGTTTGCATTGTATAAGTTTTTACTTTCTTGGTTAATATCTTAATATTTTGTTTTTGATGTTATTGTGAATGGATTTTTTTTTTGAAATCTCCCTTTGAGATTGTTCATTGTTTGTGTATAGAAACACAATTTATTTTTGCATGCTGATTTGGTACCCTGCTACTTTGTTGAATTCATTTATTAGTTTTACCAGATTATTGTTCATAGTTCCCTTTATAAGCAATGCTGAAATAAACATATTTGCACACATCTCCTTGTGCACATTTATAAGAGTGACTTTGATGTATACATCAATGAATAGACTTATTAAGCTATAGGACATATATATAGCTTCACTTTTACTAAATACTGCCCAGTAGGTCTCAAAAGAAGATGATTATTTTATCTTTACTAACATTATGTAAAAGGTTGTTTTTTTAACTTCTAAACTTTTACTGACAGGGCATAAAATAAAATGAGAAAAAGCAGGACAGGTTGTACAATACAAGCAGTTTGACTAAAAAGGAAGAAGAATATATCTGTCCTTAAAAAATGAAGTTAATAATAAAAGAGAGGGAACAAATGGGTCAATTAATGTAGCTCACCTTCTATCAATCCTCTGAACTGCCACCTCCTTACCGTCAATGCAAGCACCCAACATGCCTTTCAGTGTAACCCGTGTCTCTGGTCTAACGCAAAAGGATGAACATGTTTCAGAGTAGTTACCATTAGCTCCCGACACTCTTTTTCATCTGGGGGGGGGTGGGAATTACATGTTATTTGTTTATTTTCATCTTTACTTTCTTTCAATTAAATATAAGTGCAATGTCTTTTGGTGGGAATTTTTAAATCATGTTTTGTTACTGCTTGACCCATAGAACCTAGAATGGTGTTTGGTATACAGTAAGTGCTCAATAAACATTTGTTGAGTGGAGAAAGAATAAAATAAAGCTTCTTCCACAGTATCCAGCATGGTATTTATTAGTCAAATATTTGCTGGAGGAAATTATGCAAATAAGGAGTAATTCATGAAATTCCACCCTATCCTATATCTGCACTGGAGAGTTATCTGGGAAATGTAATAATCCAAGCTAGAGGGGTTAGTGGCTGGTCCTGCCTTAAATTTGTAAGACTGAAAAGGTGTGGAAACCTCACTGGGTAAGAGAAGGAAAAGGCGCTGACGTTTTATTTAGCTTCTTTCCTTTGACAGCACTGCCCTGAGGTCCTAATTCCACACATACTTCTAAATCCAGATTTACGGGGACAGGTGAGTTTGTCAGATTGACCTGAGGCTCTTGGAAAAGGTTAGAAACTTGTTAGACCTTATCCTTTAGCAAAGAGAAATCTGGTGGGATTCTATCTATTTTAGACCTAATTTCTCAGTGAGGTATTTGGGCCATCACAATATTAAGATTTAGGGCTGTTAAATAATAACTGCAAACATTTAGGTGATTGAGTGAAAGTTTCCTACAGAAATTAATCCATCAACTTGCCAATTGATCAGACTCAATATTTCATGAAGAAGAAATAGAAACTGCAATTATTTTGTCCCCTTCTTGGGATTTTTCAGAAAGTTATAATATACACAGTAGTAAGGGTAATATATAAAAAATGTATTTTTTCCCAAATCTCAGGAAATAATTTTGTTTTCACATTGCGTGTGCTTGTCTTTGCATGTCTGTGCAGCAAATGTGTATAAGTGCGTCTGTGTGTGTGGTGTGTTTGTGTGCGTAATAATTCACTTGTTATATGCACTCAACAAATAACTACCTATAATCTAACTAGTATCTTTTCAGGTGTGGACATGGAGCACTGAGTATATGTGGGCATGGCATTTCTTGTTCACATAAATTGGTATTATTGTCATCATAATAAACTTAAGTATTCTTATTTTCCTTTACACATCTTAAAGATAACAAGCATAGTCCTTTCTTGACTCAGACCAAAATATTGCTGCAGAAAATAAAATTATAGGAAAGCATTTACAATGTAATCTAAAGGTCTGAGTTTCAAGTCTGGTTTCTTATACCAATGGCCTCCATGTGAGTTAATGGCTTTTGGTACAAGAAGACGCTGTGTCACTGAAGGGGACAGGACCTATACGATATGCACCCAGGGACACCAGGAAAACAGTTACTTCTAAAAGTATTTTGACTCATAAGCTTATACTTCATGCTAAGTTTTCTTCTGCCAGAGTTTCTTTTTTAAGTTAGCCAGTGGCCCTATTTAAACGCTGGTAGTCTAGAGAGAGGAAGATTTTAAGCAGCTGTAAATTAATACCTTAGTGTGATGTCCTTATGAAATCATTCCAAGAGACAGCTCACCGGGCACAGGGCTTGATGGAGGTGCTGGCACTGCTCTGCCTGGGGCCCATCTGATCAAAGGGCTGACCCAGGAAGGGGAGTGGGAGGCAGGTCATGGAAGAAAGGAGGGAATGGGGCGAGGGAAGGTGGGGGTCTGCTTGGGTGCAAAATAAGGCTTATTAGCTATATAGGGATTTCATTTCTTATTTTTTACAATCAGGAGCCCATGGAGTGCATGGTAATCATTACAATTAAATTTATGCATTTGTAATTATCATATTTTAGTAACAGAATCAGAAAGTACCATATGTTAAGCAGCAAATGAAGGAAATTCATTATCCTTTAAGTCCTCGTGTTAAAGTGACTACACACTGCTGGGTGAAAATGTGCATGTTCCAGGGGGTTTTAGGATGATTGGATAAGGATGAAAGGCCGGTGGGAAAGGCCCTTATTGCATGCTCGATGAAAGAGACTCTGGAGGAAAGGACCGGGCTAATTAGAAATTAAATTTTATTTTAAAATTAGAATGCCAACCTGTTGATTTATGAGGGTAAATGTGACTTCCAAGACAAGTAGAAACAAGTGTGTCTGCTCACAGTGCCGCAGGAAGCGAAAAGATCCGGCCTGGAAGTGGACCTTGCAGTCCCGAAGCATGGACGTGACCCTGACTCAGCCTTGGTCCAGCCTGTGACCTAGGCATGTGTCTCTGCCTCTCTAAACCTCAGCTGGTGCATTTGTTTTACAATCTTGTAAAATGGAGGGACTAACCGTTACTCTGTAGGCTTGTTATTGTATTGTGTAAAGAGAATAGCACAATACTGATACGGTTTAGATAATCTTTATCATTACTTTTGTGATTCAAATAGATGCTGACGTGGGTCCCTGACAGCCTGATGCACCCCACAGACTAACAAGGTTGCTTTCCTTTAAACAGTGCTTGGATAGAAACTCAGCGATGTTGAGTGAGTTCATAAGTAGTGAATGTCCACCTTTAAACTTTGGCACTCTTCTCATTCACGCACTTGGTTTAATGTTTGGTGTTGACATTTAAAGAATCATGGAAAGTGTATAGCAACAGCCAGAAAAAAATTAGGTTTTGCTTTTCTGGGAAGATTCATGTGATGCCAATACCCTGGTATGCTGCCCAGATTCCAGAGTCTGTTCTCAGCTTCCTCCTCCCAGAGAGCACAGCTTGCCATTGCCCCAATTGATTGGAATCCTAGAGACATTGTAATGCTAACTAAACTTATAATAGATTTATGATTTAATCTGAGTGCCAATGTATTTATATCTATGAGAGATAGGTATGAAATCTTTCCGGGAGCTAGAGTGTTAAAGTATTTTATTAAAAGCATTTTCCCCATGAAATCTTTGTACCTTTGTGGTCAATGAGTGGGCCAGGGAGAATGGTGTTTGAGCAATGGGAATTTGATTGTCAAGAGAATGTTTCCTATTGTCCTCTAAAGAGATAAATATCCTTGCACCAGAAAAAGAGATTTTGTTGTGCCCTTTCTAATCAACAGTCATTACACCCCTTTGAATCAAACCTGTTGTCACAATAATGCTGTATAGCAAACCGTCCCACAAAACAGTGGATTACAACGATAAGCATTTATTTAGCTCGCGCCTCTGTGGGTCAGCAATTCAGCCTGGACTAGCTGGGCAGTTTGAATCTTAGCCCTCATGTCTGGCAGTCGACTGTTGGTGAGCTGGGGTAACAAAGGTGACTGAGCCACAAGTCTTTCTTCTCCAGCAGGACGGATGGGATGGGTTCTCATAGCGGTTTCATGGGGGAAAACTGGCCCCAACGTACTTGCCCGTTTCGATGACTGCTTAATATTTGCAAAGTCACTGGCCAAGGCAAATCATCTGGCCAAGCACAGAGTAAGTGAGGAAGGGCACTGAAAGCTATTGAGCAAGGGCAATGGAGAGAGGGAGGGGAAGGAATTCATCCGGACCTTAAGGCAGTCCATCACCCACTCCCATCAGGGTCTCCCTGCTGCAGGCTGATTGCTAATCTTGATTCTGGGATGGTCATTCTTTCTACGTTTTATTGCTAACTTTTTCATGCTATTGACTGATGATTTGTGTTTCTCTCTAATATAACATTTTTATGATTAAAAATAATACAAAAATTAAAAACATATCATCACCTAGTGATAATGACAATTAACTTCTCACATGAATCTCCAGATTATTTTGTGTATGTGTTAGTTAAATATGTACAAGATTTATGTGAACACTGAAAAATACAGAACTGTACCCTCGAGAAAACAACAATTATCCGTAATTCTAACTCTAGCAATAACCAGTGTTAACATCTTACACATTTCTGTCTGGTGTGTGCCTCTTTAAATATGTATATGTATATATTTGCATATATTATAGTACTATAATATGTACTCTAGTTTATTAAGACTATTACATCAACAGTATTTTCAATTTAAAATTCCTCAAATTGTTGATTTTAAAGATTGTATTTAATTATTTGGACACATTGTAATATATTGAACTATTTCTCGACTATTGTAAATTAGGTTGTAGCCCCTCATTAGTTTCAGCATTCAGAAAATTGCTTGAAGCCTCTACCTAGGGCGAGGTCCTATTCTTGGCAGTGAGAATAAAATAATGACTATGACAATCAGGATTTCTGTTCTAACCTTAAATTAGGTTGTGATTGATACTTCATGTATACATCTATGTTCACATCTCTAATTGTTTTTGGAGGGGAAGGATACATTGCCAAAAGCAGAATTACTAGGTTAAAGAATATAAATATTTTTGCTATTCTTTATACATGCGGCTTAATTGCGTTCTTAAAGGGCTATATCAGTTTGTGTCTGTGTTTGGGAATGAGTGATTATCATGCTGGAGCTTCACAAACTTTGTATACTTAATTTTGAAAAGTAACTTCTTGCTTTAATTTTATATTTTTGATTAATAGTTTAACACATTTTCACATATTTATATTCCTCCTTGGTTTTCTCTTATTATCTGTTTTAATGACTTTCTTATTGATTGATACGAGCTTTTCAGGTATTAAGGATTTTAAGCCTTTTATGCCACGCATGTTGCCAATGTTTCTCCATTTATTACTTGTTGTTTATGCTTTTGACATGAGGAAGTTTACAGTTTTATCCAGTAAAGTATATTGATGGCTTCCTTTGAGATATCTCTCATTACTTTTAAGCATGTAAATTTTTGCCTTATCAAGGACTGGGCAATTATTCATTTATATATTTTCCCAATTTATTTTATTCCTAATGAAAGTCTTTAATTCGTCTAGATTTTATGTTAATGTTTAGTTTTATAGGAAGATATAAATTGATTTCTTCTTCCTCATAAATCTACCTCATTTTCCCAGTGCCATTTACTTCATAATTGACCCTCTATCATTGATCCATGTTGCTTACCCCGTCACATCCCAATGAAGCATGGTCATTCCAGGGTCTGCTCGGGGGCTCAGTTTACTGGTAGATTTTAGGACTTGTTGGATATTTAGCAGTATTACAGAATTGCTACATATAGTATACTTTCGGAAGAGTACAGAGTCATCTAGAAATTTTTTTAAAATGTCTTCTGTGATTTTAAAAATCTGGGCTCAGATCTTGGCTCTACAACCCTCTGACTCTATAAACCTGAGCAGACCATTCAGCTTTTCTGAACCTCAGATTCCTCATCTACAGTGCACTGATACTTAGACCTTCTTGATGTGTCGTTGCATATGGAGTAAGTGAGGCAATCCATGTGAGAGAACACTGAAATGCAGAGGGCATGACCAGCGTTAATTTTTATAGTTGGTATAGATAGAACCTGGGGTTTGACTTCATTATAAAGTCCTATCAGATGTGGCTGGATTCGTGCTCACAGAATTTAGATAAGGAAAGGTGAAAAAAGAAAGTAAAAGGCAGCCAGAACCCTGCTCTATTGTACTGTGATGAGGAGCGCTAAGCCAATCACTGAAGTGTGTTTCCCATTTTTGTTCAGTGCAACTGGAAATCAATGTTGTGATACCAAGCAGGATGGGTATTAATTAACAAGGTCAAATGTAAATGCCATCAGATACAGAAGTGAGTCAGTAAAGCAATTAATGGGAAGTCTATAGAGAGTGGTTTAAATAGTCTTAAAGAAAGACTGTGAACACACAAACCAAGCTTTGAGACAAAATATTTCACTATGAAGAAAGAAGGGCATTGGCAAAATGGCTTCCCCTCCAAACCTATGAAGTTACATTAGCTAGGTGCACATGAATACACAGCAAAATACTACTTCTCAACTAGAACAATTACCCAAACACTTGAACTGGAGTTAATGAATTTGAAGAATCAAGAAGAAACAAACTTCATTTACACATCCTTGCAGATATAGCTTGAGAAATAAAAAAGTGTCATCCAGTGTCCAAAATGCTCTATAAGGTGAGATCTTAAAACAAACAAACAGAAAACACCTCAATCTGTTTGGTGAAGATGTCACTACTACCATAATTTCCAAGAGTTTCCTCAGTTTCCTGAAGATTTCACCCATGATCGAAGTCAAAGGAGCAATCTCATCCACATTCTCAAGACTGAATCTGGAGTTCCAGACAAGATAGAGGCATAGGTAGAAACCCTTCACTTCTTCACACAACCAAAAGGAGAATAACAACCAATCTAAAATCAATAAATAACCAGAAGTGCCAGAAAATCAAACTGCATGGAACTCCAACAACCACAGAATTAAAGAAACAATCAAACAGAGCAACTAGATCAGTTAGGAGGCTGATGGAGAGAAACCCTGGTTTCTCTCCACAGTTCACCAGAAGCAGTCGACTGTGAGGGTGGGGCTGGCTATGGCTAGCTGGCAGGCTTCAAGGGAAGGGCTGTCTTAAGTGGAAACTGAGACTCAGAGGTGGCTGTGGACTATGGCGGTTGCCAAGGTAGGAGAAACTCCTGTGGGAGAAACTCCCAGTCTCAGACGAGTGTTTGTTGAAAAGGGTGCTAGAGACGAGCAGGCAGGTGAGCAGGCAGGCAAGCTGCATTGTTCCCTCTCTGGCCCCTCCCCCACAAGTAGTGCTGCAGCACAGCACAGAGGGTTTCCCTGCCCAGGCGAATACTTAAGGCCCCTCCCCCTTACAACTTATCAGGTGCCCTGAACAAAGATATATGGCTTAAATAAAAGAACAGAGCAAAACCTCAGAAAGAGAGCTAAGTGATGAGGAGATAGCCAACCTATCTGATGGAGAATTTAAAGCCCTGGTAATCAAAATGCTCACAGAACTGATTGAGATTGGTTGGAAAATGAAAGATACCAAAAATGAAATAAAGCAAAATATTCAGAGAACCAACCAGGAAGGAAATCAAAATTCAAATCAACAATTTGGAACAAAAGGAAGAAATAAGCATCCAACCAGAACACAATGAAGAAACAAGAATTCAAAAAAGTGAAGAGTCTTACAAACCTTTGGGACAACCTGAAATGTTCCAATATCCAAATTATAGGGGGGCCAGAAGGAGAAGAACAGCAGCAGGGAATTGAAAACTTATTTGAATAATGCAGGAGAACTTCCCCAATCTGGTAAAGGAAATAGACTTTCAGGAAGTCCAGGAAGCCCAGAGAGTCCCAAAGAAGTTGGACCCAAAGAGGAATACACCAAGGCACATCACCATTAAGTTACCCAAGATTAAAGACAAAGAGAGAATCCTAAAAGCAGCAAGAGGAGAGGAAAGAGTTACCTACAAAGGGGTGCCCATAAGGCTATCAGCTGATTTCTCAAAAGAAACCTTGCAGGAAAGAAGGGACTGGAAAGAAGTATTTGAAGTTATGAAAGGCAAGGACCTATATCCAAGATTGCTCTATCCAGCAAAGCTTTCATTTAGAATGGAAGGGCAGATAAAGCGCTTCCCAGATAAGGTCAAGTTAAAGGAGTTCATCAAGCCTTTATTATATGAAACATTAAAGGGACTTATCTAAAAAAAGAAGACAAAAAACATGGACAACAAAATGACAACAAACTCACAATATTAACAAATGAACATAAAAGAAAAGAAAAACAATGAAAACAAAAACTAAGCAAACAACCAGAACAGTAACAGAATCAGAGAAATGGACGTAACACAGAGGGAGGTCAGTGGGGAGGGGGAAGGGAGATATAGGGAGGAAAAGGTACAAGGAAGAAGAAGCATAATTAGTAGGCATAAAATAGACAGGGGGAAAATAAAAAATGGTATAGGAAACAGGACTCAAAGAACTTATATGTACAACCCATGGACATGAATTAAAGGTGGGGAATGCTGGAGGGTTGGGGGGGTCAGGCTGGAGAGGGGTTAAAGGGGGAAAAATTGGGAAAACTG
>PVKU01010585.1:0-44237 GCA_004027475.1 Anoura caudifer | reverse complement strand
CAGTCACAGGGGGCCCCCAGGGAAGGACTTGGGAGGCTCTAGAAAAAGGGGGCGATGGACCCTTGCCCTTCATCTTTGACATAGCCTGAGTCCTCATTCTGTCTGCAAGAAGTCTCCTAATCTCTTGGCTGCCTTACTTCCCCTGCCTGACTTAAGCCTGAAACAATGCTGGAGGTGGGTGCAGCCCTGTGCTGGAAAGGGCAGGTTCCCTGGGGTGATCAGGGCTAAGAAAGAATGCATAAAATCCTGTGAAATCTGCTTTACTAATACCCTCAATTTAAATGATAAGGGTCCAAGCATGAAATGAATTTGTTCCCCAAAGTTTCATAGCCCTTTAGCTAGCTGACCCTGACTCAGAAAAAGCCCCCATAGTTCTTTGAATGTTATCTATTGTTTGATCATTACTGCCTGACAATGATGAATGAAGACCCTCCTTGAGGTAATGCTCCCAGAAAAGCAATAAAAGCCTGTCCAGGCAAGGGTTGGGGTGCTCTCTCACTCAGAGAGTGGCTGTCTGGTCTCTTTTTCTTCACAAGACTTCTGCAGTCCCTGTGAATTTGTTCATTGCATCCACAGCACCTTGGCTACCACTGGTTGGAGTCCGCATCAGATCAGCAACATATTACAAGCCCCCAACTGGGGACCCAGCCCTCAACTCAAGCATGTGCCCTGACCAAGAATTGAACCAGCGACCTTTCGGTTTGCAGGCCCGTGCTCAGTCCACTGAGCCACACCAGCCAGGGCAAGCCACTTTATATTTTATTCTGATGTCTGGTATTCATAAGGTTAGTCCCCTATCCATCTCCTGCTGCTGCCCACTACTTTTTTTTACCTGATCTTTTTCACATAATTCATTTCCATAACCCTTGAGCTGGAAATAATCTGTTGCATTCTAATTGAGACTGAGCTCAATTTATAACTCTGGCAAGATTGGTAATTTTGTTTTCTAAATAAAGGATGGACAGCTTTTCATTTGCCAGATTTTCTGTCCTTCAATAAGACCTTACAGTTTCCATTTGGTCTTGTCTTTCTTGAAATATTTATTTCTAGATATGATAGTTTTAATTGTGATGTAATCAAAATTTTTTCCCTCCATTTCTTTTTAGGTGCTAATTCTAGTACAGGAAACTCTTGGTTTCTGAGTACCTGCCACTTAAGTGTATTCTCTTCCCGGTACTGGCCGCTTTTTGTCCTGGTTTTTCTAGGTATACATACGATCAGGAAAAAATAACTTATTTTCTGATGTTATACCAATTTTTAAATTTTCTTATGTTAATACATCATGTGGCGGAGAGACAGTACCATGAAGTGACTGCCGCTGGACCCTGGAGACTGAGCCTAGCCAGAACAGATTGCTTTGCACATAGCCCTGAGACTGACTGTGGACCCCTCCACTCCACCTCAGGTGTGCTGGTTCTTGGCACAGGGATGTGCCCTGACCTCGGGGAGCATGTCAGGCATTTCTCCTTATCTGGGCTGGGTCAGGCACCAGTACCACTGCCTATCCTGCCCTGTTCTATATAATTCTCTAGGCCTGCTGTGTGCCTTGTATTTAATTGCCTTAATAAACTCCTGATGTAATTAATGATGGACTTGTCAGCCTCTTTCTTTGGTCTCTAGGCCCCGGGAACTTCTCCCAACCCACAACTCATCTCTCTAAGACAACGTTGGCTATCAGGTAACCCTGCCTTGCCCTGACTGAATCCAGATTAAATCCAGATTTAATCAAGATTTTAATATTTAACCTATCTGAAGCTTAAAAAAACTAAATTTGGATTGGAGTTTTAAAAACTTCTTTAGCAGTGTCATAACCACTTTTTCTGCTTTTAGTGATAAAATGAAGTATGTTAATAGATTTTCTGACACTGGCTGACACTTGCATTTTTTTTTTTTTTTTAGGAACTGACTTTTTTAAAAAAGATTTTATTTCATCTTTAGAGAGGAAGGGAAGGAGAGAGGGAGAGAAATATCAATGTGTGTTTGCCTCTCTTGTGTCCCTTGCTGGGAACTGGCCTGCAACCCAGGCATGTGCCCTGACTGGGAATCGAACCACAATCCTTTGGTTCACAGGCCTGCGCTCAATCCACTGAGCTACACCAGCCAGGGCGACACTTGCATTTTTGATGGGTGTTTTATTCTTTTGATAAATTACTGGATTTTACTTGCTAATAACACAATGCCTCCTTTCCTCATTCCAGTGCTAAGACAAATTTTCTTACATCTGTCATTTTTGTGATCATTTCACTTGTTAGAAAATGGGAAGTTGCAACTTTTATTATCTTTTATTACAGATGGTTTAGATGAGAAAAATCATAATTCCCCTAAGTGACTAACAGCTCTTGCTGTTTTGCCATAAACCCTGCTGTGGTGTTTGCCAGGAAGTGTGCAGCCTCTCAAAACTTCACAAGGAACCCTGCCCCTCAGCTGGGCACCTGCTGTTCTGAATGCCTTGGATAAGCTCAGGGCTGGAGCCTTGTCCTTCCTCATGGAAAGCCTGCCATGGCACAGCCAGTATATAACTCTGGCGGCATCATTCATATGCAGTCTTTGTCCCCAAATATTAGTTTCCCAACGCCAGGGAGGCTACCCTGATACCTTCCCATGATGAGGCCAGATGTCACCTGGGCCCCTCAGCCAGCTCTGGCACCAAAAAGGACCTGTGATAAGTTGGGGCATTTGAGAGCAGCTATTTTCACCCATGGCTTTTCCCCCTTGATCCTGTTACCAGACAACAAAAGTCAAGTTCACCCCCAATATCCCCACTGGTAATGTTCTATGTCTTAAGCAGAATGGTGGTTCAGGTGTCCATTTTATTATGCTTTATAATTTATGTACATGTTACATATATTCATTTTAGATGCTTCAATACAATAAATAAAAAAAGCACACATACACAAACAAGAATGCCATTATCATGAGGATGACCTTAATTCAAATTAGCCTATTCAAAAAACTCAGCAATGATTGTTGGTCAGCAAATGCCCTACAATACACCTCATATGCCTGTATTGATGTTAGTTAGAAATTATTTTCCCATTAAATTACTTAGAATAGTAGCAATGATTTTTTTCTTTGTACATCAGGGTAATTCTATTGAAACTTGTAATCTATACTTGCAGTACAGGTATGATAGGCTACTAAGTTGCTTTCAGCCTTTTTCTGTAATTTAAAGCTTTCATCGAGGGGCAGAAATTTCCTCCACAATCTATTACATATAAATTGGAACATTTTAGCTGCTATTTGGAGCAGCATCCAAAAGATTTCACCATTTCTGCTGAACTGGATAAGCTAAAGCCTGGTCTTAAAAACGATTGTTTGGGTGAAGGATACCTAGTGTAGCTGTGCCTAGCTGTGCCTCATCCCTGATTCTCCGCTTCTTCGGTAATGAATCCTGAAATGTTAATTTGGCCCATGACAGCCCAGAACAAGGATTATTTCCCATCCCTCTTTGTAGCTAGGGAGCCAGTGATTAAACTTGGGTTGATAAGACCATGGGGTGTGAGTAATGTGTCAGACTTGTTCTTAGAGGAAGGAGACAGAAATGCTGAGAGGACCTTTCTAGCTGATGCAACTTGTGCAGCTGTGACATGAAAACCACATGCTGAGAACAAGGAGGAGCAGCAGCACAGAAGGAATGTGGACCCCTGACCCTGAAGCATCATAGTGGTCCTGGGCTGCCTTTCCAAACTTTTACATGGGAGATAAATAAATCATCTTGTTTAGGTTGCTATTGTTGGGAGACACAGCTGAACCAATACATAACGCCGAATTTGAGCCATTTCCATAATCTGAAGGTTTGTACAGCTGATACAATGCACCCGGTAGCAGTTACACCCACTGCTAACATGATGTGAGACGAAGCTGTTTCCCACAGTGTCACGGACGGACATTCTAGGAGGTGCTCCAGACTGGTCAAGGCTTGCAAGTGCTCCTTTGGTTGCAGACAGAAACATCGAGAACATCAAAAAGTAAATGATTTTACCTTAAGATGCAAAATGACTGAGAAGACCCTCCCCATAAGAGAATTATAATAAGCAATTTAAACAAAACAAAAATGGTTTGTTTTATTTACAATCTCAATGCATTTTACAAATAACATATTTGCATTCCCTAAGTCTTTTGGAAAGTAATTCCAGTTTGTGCAACGAGTTTACAAGAAAGACTTAAGACATCTATTAAACATCTTAAACCTAATTTCTAATTTTTGAAAAATATTTCACACTATATTAATAGAGGACTGTTTTTAATTAAGAAAAACTAAACTCTGTAGTTAAATATTGCCCTTTAATATTTTTAACTCAAATACAAACCAGATTAGCCTATGAAATAATAACATCAGGTTTGAATGATTTATTTCCACTGCCCTCTCCCCACCCCAACAAAACGCATGCACAAAGTAGACATGGCAAATTATGTTAATGACTTTTGACTTAAATACTTTGTGGACTCTCTCAACTACTGTTTCACTTAGTTCAGAGTATAGATGGGTAGGATTCCTGTCTGGGGGAAATCCTAACACTACTCCCTGATCCAGAATAAGGAAGAATCTTCAGTATGTGGAGACAGGAGGGATTAGGAAGATTTTAAAGTAGTTTCTCTAGGAACCTTACTTGCTAATCAGAACAAGGTTCCCCTGCAGACCTGATAAAGACTAAAGGGATCAATCATCTCCCTGCTAACAGTTTGGGGAGCATCTAATCCAAGCCCCCAAAGGACAATAATCCTCTCTCTCTCCCTCCTCCCTGAATCACTGCTTGATTCTAGTGCCTTCTGAGTTGATGATGGGGAACAGTCCCTGTGTTTAGAGTTGAGAAACTACTTTCATATCACATAAAGACCTTAGAGACAGGTAAAGATCAATCAATAATACTACCATTGTGCAAGAGTTTGCACCTCACACATGAAAGAGAATGAATTTATTAATTTCATCACTCAGAGTTGTCATATCATAAAATATAATATCCATGTCTTGGGCTCTTGAGCCAGAGAGAAAGGACAGAAGTACCTCCAAGGTGAGTCCACCCCAAGTTAGCAGTGCACTTCTCCATCCTGACACTTCATCTCTCCTTAAAAGACAGCCTCTCTAACACCTGGCATAAATGGTTGACTGGGAGATACTAAACTGTAGAAATAAAGTCCCACACTTGACATAGCCAACAAAATTCTAAGATAAAGAAATGGTGAGGTAGAGTTGAGAGAGTTCAATTAAAGTTTTTGGGTACAGATCTTTTGGCACATCCTAAAATTAGACTCCCTACTGGATTCTCTTGTCAGATCTTTACAAAGTGCTGGCAACTCAGGAATCCTTGGATCCACTTAGGAATCATCTATGTAAAGTTAACAGATTAAAGTCATTTGGTGAAAATCATTCCTGGCACTGTAGCATATTTACCCCAATATTGAAGCAAATAAAAACAATGCTATCCATTTGCTGAATTTATTTAAACAAATCAACTTAGAAACACCATAAAATTAAACAAAACTTCTGACATGTAAACATACTGCCATGTTCCTGAAACAGATGTTAACACCTGATAGAAGTTAGTAATCGCTTGTTAGGAAAGCTGCACGTTAATAAGGCCAGTCTTCAGCAAAACTAAAACCATTTTGTTTCTTTAGCCTTCCTAGACTGACAATGCAATACTATCAAACCACAAACAAATGTAATGAAGACAACGTTGGATGGATAGATCAGTACCATTGGTTACAGCTAAACAGTTTCATTCTTGGCGCCACATAAAAACAAGCCAACATCAAATAAATCATGGCTTTTTAAAAAAATCACAATTCACTAAATGATGTTAATTATGGTCCTTGTCAAACACGTTTGGTAAAGGCTATTTACAGTGTACATGGCGGAGCATGCACTACTTATAGTTACAAAGACACCTGCCAGTTTATTACAATAGAATTACACAGTGCCTGAAAGTGGTGAAACAGCTCACACATCATTTAAATCAATACAGTTTCAAGCAGGAAACGTTCCTTATTTGACCATGATTGTAACAATTACACGAAAATTCTTATAAAAACACGAATCCTCTTCAAGAAATTGATGCATATTCTACGAACTACAGGTTAAGGCAGTAAAAAAATGTATTCCTGATAACTGGAGGTCTTGACAATGTCAATTAAAGCTGTTGGACTCTAGTTTTTCATTCTCCATCATAGATTCAAAGTTCTGTCTATAGAACTAGTTTGTGAAAGATTTCACTTTTAAAGTCAAAAAAGTATTAGTAATGAAGAAGAGATGATGTTGGAAAAAAGTAATTGCTAGGGAAAGAAAACATGAGTTGCATTTTGCCTGAAAGTTTTCAAATCATAAACAAGAGCATTATTTGTGAGTCTCATCCTTAAAAGTATAAAACAAATACATATAGTTTACCTTTCTTAATTTAAAATATATTGTACTTTGAATAATTCAAGTAATGTAAGACTATCAAAAATAACTTTGTAAGCCATAAGTGCCAACTGCATTTTCAATGTTTTAATTAAGAACTTTTTAAAAATTGTAAACTAAACCATGACAGTTTAGTTAAATAAATGATAAATGACTTTTTATTTGCACTTGTGATTCCTTTAATACAAACTGCTACCAACAAATATGTAAAGATATGGCAGATTATGCATCTGATAAAACAGATTCAAATGGTATAAGTTCCGTGCATAAAATCCAAGAGGTTGCCTAGTTTGCAGGCAACCTCCTCTCTAATAAGAATCCTTTATTTCTCAGTTGCAGATGAGATAGGGCACAATCTGTTGTAAACAGGGCACTGTTGTAAAACCAGGATAATATTCTTAAATTAAGATCCTTCTCATTAAATTGAAAAGACTTTCCCCAAGTGTCTTCCAGCACTGTAGTATATTCTGCTGACCTCTTAATTTTCATAAATTAACTTTCCTTTGATTCCATTTTTATGGTGGTTGTGTTCACAGTTTTGTTTTAAAAATTGGTTTAAATTTATATAAAACTCTGTACATGTTCACAAATTATTGCATAAACAGCATAATCTTCAAGACAGTGTTTGCAAACACATGTCCAATTCAGGAAAAGAAAATTCACGTTTCCCGCCTGGCTTTTTTCTTCTTTTTTATTTGTTTGGGAGATTCCCAGCTAGTTTCAGACTTGGCTAAAGGGGAAAAGAAGAGGAAAAAAAAGAGAGAAAAACATTAGGAGAATAGTAAATACTGTTATGTCTCAAAAACAAAAGTAGTATCAATGAAAGCATGCTTTAAAATCTACTAAGAATGCCTTAAATTTTATTTTTAAGTTTTTAGGTTCTAGTTACATGTTTTAGGTTATTTTATGTCTGCCTTCTTCTTTTTCCTTTCAAAGCCAATGAATTATTTGGTTTAACCATATGGATGACCTTTTACCAGTTTTGACTTAGAAAAATGATCATTTAATACAGCTCCATCTAGTAATAAAAGTGAAAATGGGTAAAATGGACACTAAAGGTAACTGAGGGAGAAAAGAAGGGGGCAAGGTACAAAACAATCTGCATTTTCAAGAACTTGTGTACCCCAAAAGGGACAGACCAGGAGGACAAGGGCAGTTATCTCGTCCTCCTCTGTGTATGTCCTTGGCCACTATTCTCGCCTGGACTGAGTTCAGCTCCTTGGCCCTCAGAACTGAGTCATCAAGGTTCCAAGGAATCGAGCCTTTACAAAGGAAGGACAAGGCTGCTCTAAGATCAGAAGTCTATCTATCTTAGACTTCTAAGATAGGACACTTATAAACAGTACAGAGAACACACAATAAGAACCAAAATGAGATTACTTACTTTGAGAAGGAGGCACACTATTTTGCTTAGTATTTGACTTAGATTTATCTGACTCTTGCAGCATTGGTGGCACTTGGGAAGAGCTCTTGTCAGAATCACTTTTTGATAAAGTAACAGATGGCTCGGTGGAAACAGCAGGTGGAAGAGTCTTGATAGGCTATTTTGGAATGCGATTATTTTAGATTTTTTGTAAGAAATTTCAAATAAAATTAAATGTTATAGTAGTATCTAAAGGCTGTTTAGCAGCAATACTAAGATGGTTTCCAGGAGCAGAACTCGTGCCTGCCCTCTAGTGACAGATCCAAGTATATCTTTACCTACAATATCCACAAATACAGGTTGAGATAAAAATGAAGGTTTAAACCTACAAGATGTTTACTGAATCTCAAATAGAAGTAAATAATTTTCATTAACTTTTATATTTTTATTTTTTAAATAAATTGTATGATTTTACATTTGTTAGCAAGTCAGTGGTTCTACTTTCTACCAACTCTCAGCTTCTCAAAACTTTCTCATGTGAACGACAAAAAGAAAATAGTGGCCCTGGCTGGTGTAGCTCAGTGGACTGAGTGCAGGCCTGTGAACCAGAGGATCGTGGTTCAATTCCCAGTCAAGGCACATGCCTGGGTTGCAGGCTAGTTCCCGGCAAAGGATGCACGAGAAGCAACCATACATTGATATTTCTCTCCTTCTCTCCTTCCCTTCTGCTCTAAAGATAAATAAAATGGAAAAAAAAAAAAAAAAAAAAAAAAAAAAAAAAAAAAAAAAAAAAAAGCTAATTTCAGAACTGTCAGTAGGTGATACCCCCTTCTCTCCTTCTAATGGGGGATGGCTATCTCAAACAGAAGCAGTAGGAACTTCAGTTTCCTACCCAAGGAAGAAGATGACCTCAGACAAAAGCTGACTATGGCTACTTGTACTGCCAATTAAAGCAACTTAAACTCAGGTCCAAATCTTCAGTTTTCTCCAGTCTGGTGGTGAAATCATAATGCTTAGGGACTAGACTCTTGAGTTTTGCTTCTTTCTTCAACCTGGGTGAGGAAAGGAGGTAAGCAAACTGATTTGCCTCACTGAGATCTGTTAATGAACTGTCAGAACCAGGTAATAATAGAATCTTCAATATTGGGAGAACCTTAAGGCTTTAGGATAGGTCGATCATCTCACCCCTTAGCTTTACCTGTGATCGTTATTTTGAATATAGAAACAAAGGTAAGTAATGCTTCTCCTGCCCTTTGTTCTTCCAGGCTCTGTGGTTTCAAGAAAGCACAATGAGAATGGAAACAGGAAGCCGAGTGAGCCTTGGTAACTGCTGGGACTCTTCCTGCTTCAGGTATCTGGAGCAGCATTTTCATTGTTCAGTTCAGCTTTCCGTATTTCTGTACTTAGTGTTCCCTGTATTTATTTCATACCCCAAAGTTTTATTACTTATTTTTAATCTCCTTTCCTCCTGTCTCTCACTTATCTGTATTAAATCACAAAAAGACTAAATATTCTATACAAGATGGCTTTTGAAAATAATTTAAGTAAAATATCAAAATGTCAAATGACCCTTTGTAGTCCTATTAAACCTATGAATGTACTGAGATTGCATTCTTTTATCTATAAATACTCTTAGGGAATAAAAGCATCAAATACAAATAGGAAGGATGGTTAAGACTTTGTTTTATACAAGACTGTTACAAATTCTTTCTTAGTGGTAATTCAGGCTCTTATCTAAAGTTGTTTCCTTAAGTACATAAGCTCCACAATGAGAGAGGTTTTTTTTGTCTCCTTTGTTCTCTGATGTATCTCCAAAATCTAAGTGTGTGGCACATAGTTCCCAATAAATATTTTTTGAATGAGGACATAAATGGGCCCTGCAACTCCAGTAGAATTTAACATATTTCATTATGATGTAATTCACCTAAATAGGAACTAATGGCCTAGGCCTTTTGTAAAATGGTGCCTTCAGACACATCAATGGGCCCTACCTTTCTCATAGGGTTGTTGTGAGGAATAAATTATTTTGAGTACTTTACACATTTTGCATAATACTTCAATAAAGTATTAATGCAATTCTCAAGTCATCAAAATTTTATTTGTTTAATATAAAAAAATCACCTGGCTATTTTTGACGAGTGCTTCTGCTGGATCACTAGTGCTTATGGTTTTCAAAGAAAAAGCTTTTTCCTGTTTTGGATGGACTTTAGAGGTATTCACTGGAAGCTCTTCTTTAATCTCTTTTTCTATTTCTTCTGGGTCCTACAGAGAAAAGTAGTCTATTAGATGATATAAATTACCCATTTTTACTAATTAGTATCTATTTCATTTTTGTACTAATAATTTCTAGAGGGTATTCCAAAAAAATATTTTTTTTTTTTTTAGTTCAGAAACTGTTCAAACAGCCTAAAAGAGCATATAAAAACAATTATCCAAAGATTTATAATACACAGACACATTTGGAACATATTATACATCTGTAGGGTTTTAAAATAATTATGAATTAAGAGATAATACTCACATCGCAAAATGGGAACCAATTCAATTTATGAAACCAACTCAAACAGAATAAACTAAGCCAGTATATTTTTCTTTTAAAAAAAGTATACAGTGAATTAGTTGATACTTGAACTTAGACTCTAGAAATAGCATTTCATTTACTTCATTAAGGAATAAAAAATTTATATACAAATGCATTTCCAGACAAATTAAGTTTACATAGCAGAAATTTGGACAGAGGAATTTCCATTTTGGCTACAACACAGTTTATTTGTATAATCTCAAGGACAAGCCATTTCCTTTCCCTGAACCTTACTTCCCTCCACTATAAAATAAAATTTGCCAAGATAATTTCTAAGGTCTTACCCAATTTTTAATATTTCTATTTATAGGCCTTCAGACTTTAAAAAAGTTTCAATGAAGTAATTCTAAAGCATATTACATGCTTAGGTATGTGAATTAAGTATGAACTAGAATATATTAAATAGAATCATCAATGTGAATTGTATTGTTCTTTAGGAAACTCATACATACAAATGGCCATGTTTTAAAACAAATGGCTAAGATGATCTTGACAGTTTCCTTCCAACAATGATATTCTATAAAACTTGTTCAGGATGATAGTGGGTTTAGACAGTTACTCAAAATTTTGTTGTGAATTTAAGTTGAGCAAATAGCTTTGGAAGTATATATGTAAGATTTGCAATCTGTACAAATTAATGAGAAGACATCAGTTGGTTCTACCCTAAGTTGAAATCTAATAGTAAAAAAATCCCACTAACCACATACCAAAAATTAAAGACAACTTGACTGAAAAAAGAATTAAAAAATGTGATCATTTATGGGTAGGACACTGTGTGCTACCTACTTCACACAGAACCTCAGGGATACGTCATTTAAACAATGGTGAAATTGAAATGTGAAGAAGGGCCATGACTAAAGCCTTTATAATCATTCCCTGCATTTAAAAAAACAGATCAAACATTTTAAAAAGAATATCAAAATACCACAGGAACTTTCATAATTTGATGACTTTTTCCAGTAAGTTGAAATTTATTAAATACGCCTATCTCTCAAATTTTCTTTTAAAAGGCACCCATCTAATCCACAAGCCAGAAAGGCCATAATTAAGTCACAGCAACATAGAAAAAGTTTGGCAAGATGAATTTCAGGTGGCACTGGCTAACACACGATAGCTGTCAATCAAGTTTCTCATCAGTTAGACCAGCCAGCAGGAAAAGCACAGCTACTACAGTGTTAGTTTTTATATCCGTGGATGTCAGTCACACTAGCCTCAATGCCCATCAACTCCCACTACAGAGAAAAAACAAATCATGGTAATGAACTGGCATCATTTATAAAGGGTTGTGCTTCCCACAACAAAAAAACCTCTAAATACATATTTCCTTAAAAAGTTGTGCATCAGCCCTGGCTGGTATAGCTCAGTGGATTGAACGCGGGCCTGAGAACCAAAAGATCGCGGTTCGATTCCCAGTCAGGGCACATGCCTGGGTTGCAGGACAGTTCCCGGCAGGAGACACATGAGAGGCAACCATACATTGATGTTTCTCTCCCTCTCTCCTTCCCTTCCCCTCTAAAGATAAATAAATAAAATCTTAAAAAAAAAAAAAAAAAAAGTTGTGCATCAACGTTTTCCAAAATAGAACAAATAAGAAAATTGTATGTAGGCTATCCTTTAGAAGTTTTGGCTATTTTCTACATTTAGAGAAATGAAAACAATGATCTAACATTGTAAGAAATAAGATTTTAGTAAGTTGTAATGGAATGGTGACATAGTGCTTTCAAAGTAAATCCCATGCATATTTCTAGTAATCTAGTAAGGTAGAAATGAAAATGTATGTTTTCACATATATTATAATCTAAAAAATGTTCCTTAAATAGGAAAGACAAAAGAAAAGAAAAGAAAAAAAAAAGAAAAGAAAAGAAAAAAGGAAAATGGAGGAGTAATAAAAGGTTCTGTTAGAAGCCAAAAAAGCAGGGAAGGATTCTAAGGGGAAGGGTCAACAAACTCAGCAAAGTGAAAGACTCCGCTCCTCATGAACATGGTTTTCCTAATTGTGCTGAAATTCTAATTTTTCTACATTCCAGTTACTCAAAGGGAATTTCTGCACTGTGAAATACTGTACCTTCTTTTCCATTTCAGCACAATATAAACCAAAATGCATCTGGACTAATTTAGAATTTTATTTACTTACTTTTGGGTTTACAACTTTGATGGTTTTTTTAGAGCAACAGGTTTTTTTTTTATAGTAGGATATACAAAATCTTTAAAATGTTCTGTGAGTTTTTAAATACATTTGATGTCTCGTACTGTGTCTTCCATCTCTACACAGTCCTAGCATCTGCATGTCTCCTTCGTACGTGTCAGCAGCAAGGGTTTAATCAACGTGTCTTGTTGTTTTGATATCTACCTGTGCAGGAGAGTTATCATCACCTTGCTTCTTCTTTTTCTTCTTTTTCTTTTTAGATTTCCCAGTTGAAAGAGCACCCTCTCCCTTTTCTTTATCATCATCTGAAACCTAATGTTAAAAGCAAAAAAATGTTAAAGTAAACCAACTGGTTAAGTTTTCATTATTCAGAAAAGTATTATGAAATAGTTTTATTCATTAGGTTTAGCCTTTATCTTCTAAATACCAAATAAAAATTAGTAACAATAAAACTGACCTGAAATTACATACCTAAAAAAATAAAGTACGTGGAACTTCATTCCACTATTTTCTGTGATTGACTGCTTTTTCTTACATCTTTCACCACTTTCTACAAGATCAGTTAAAGAGCTGTGCAAATCTTGGATTTTAAAAACTCATTGGGAAGGTAATTCTGTTTTATTTCAGAGTTGAAATACAGAACTAATTGCATTAAAATTGAATTTGGGCCCTTGCTGGGTAGCTCAGTTGTTTAGAACACTGTCCCTCTGTCGAAGGACTGTCTTCCACGAGACCAGTCCCTGGTGCCAAAAAGGTTGGGGACTGTTGTGATACACCAAGGTTGCAAGTTCAATCCTGGGTCAGCGCACATACAAGAATCAGCCAATGAACACATAAATAAGTGGAACAACAAGTTGATGTCTCTCTCTCTCTCTTTCTTCCTGTATCTCTCTAAAATTGATAAAAATAAAATTAAAAAAAAATTGAATTTGACTCTGTTAAGAGAATGAGAAGCTACAGAGTGGGAGAAAATATTTGCAAACCATGTATCAATCAAGGACTTGTAGCTAGATTATATAAAGAACACTCCAAAATCAACAGTAAAAAAACTAGAAAATGTGCAAAAGATATGAACAGACATTTCATGACAGACGGTAGACAGATGGCAAAGAGGCACATGGAAAGAAGTTCAATGTTATTAGCCATTAGGGGAAATGCAGACTAAATTCATGAATTATCATTACATGCCTAACATAGTAGCTACAATAAACAACAGTGACAATAGCAAGTGCTGGCAAGGATGCCTGGAAATTAGATCACTCATGCATTCCCAGTGGGCATATAAAGTGATACCAGCACTCTGGAAAACACTCAGTTTCTTAAAATATTAAATATACAACTACCACACAATGTAGGGACTGTACTCCTAGACACTTATCCCTAAGAAATGAAAACTTACGTTCGCATAAAAATTTGTAAATAAATGTGTACAACAGCTCTATTCATAACAGCCCTAAACTGTCATGCTCCTCTTGAAGGACAACTCAAATATCCTTCGATAGAATGGCTAAATACAGCCATACCTCAGAGATACTGCAGGTTCAGTTCCAGACTACCAATATTAAGCAAGTACTGCAAAAAAGTGAGTTGCAATCTTTTTGCTGGTAAAGGGTCTTGCCTTCAATTTATAAAGAAATGAAACATCCGTGGAGCACAATAAAGTGAAGTGCAATAAAATGAGGTATGCCTGTAAACTGAGGTATGTCCAGACCATGGACTACTACTCAAAAGTGAAAAAGAACCAATGATACATACAATGATTTGGATGACTCAAGTTGTGCTCAGTGAAAAAACAGTACCAAAAGGTCACATACTATATAATTCTATTCGTAGAACATTCTTTTTTAAACACTTTTATTTATTTATTTATCTTTAGAGGGGAAGGGGGAGAGAGGGAGAGAAATATCAATGTATGGTTGCCTTTCATGTGTCCCTTGCCGGGAACTGGCCTGCAACCCAGGCATGTGCCCTGACTGGGAATCGAACTGTGATCCTTTGGTTCACAGGCCTGCGCTCAATCCACTGAGCTATACCAGCCAGGGCACAGAACATTCTTGAAATGACAAAGTTATAGAATTAGAGAAGAGGTTACTTATTGGGTTGCTAGGGGACAAAAAAGGAGGTGGGGATGGGAAGGAAAAGATGACAATAAAAAATGGCAACATGAGGGACCCCTGCAGTGATGGGAGCGTTCTGTACCTTGATTGCATCAATGCCAATATCCTGGGGTGATACTGTAGCATAGCTTTCAAGATGTCACCACTGAGGGACACTGGGTAAAGGGTACACAGGATCTCTCCGTATTATTTCTTACAAGTGAATGTGACTTCCTAATCATCTCCAAATAAAAGGCTGAATTAAAAAATTGAATCTGAGAATGTCATTGAAAATATAATTCTGCATGTCAACACCAGTGAATCAGGACTGTTAAATTCATATTATTAGTATTAAAGATATCTCTTCACATATAACATGCAGTTGAATTTTTTATGGAAAAGTGCTCTTTGTTTATTCTGCATAGAATAAACAGCCCTGGCTGGTGTAGCTCAGTGGATTGAGCGCGGGCTGTGAACCAAAGGACCACGGTTCGATTCCTAGTCAGGGCACATGCCTGAGTTGCGGGCCAGGTCCCCAGTGGGGGCCATGTGAGAGGCAACCACACATTGATGTTTCTCTCCCTCTCTTTCTGCTTCCCTTCCCCTCTCTCTAAAAATAAAGAAACAAAATATTAAAAAAAAAGAATAAACAAAGAATAGCCAAGATTCCTAGACTATCCTTATGGAAAGAGATGATGTGGGTAATCGCTATTTCTCTGCTCAGAAACATAATCATTAGGATGATTTGGGAGGTCACGTGAACTAGCAAATAGTTTACAAAAACTATTAGCAGACAGAAAAACAAAGCAAAATGCCGCACAGCTTAGCTAACTATAATCTAACCATAGAGTTGGATTAGAACTACATATGTAGTTCTGCATGGCAAAACACTATTTTTGTTCATGGGAAAAAGGCAGAAATCAATTCCATACCACCTTTGAACCCAGATATTCTGAAAACCGTAAAAATTCCTTTATAAGCCTTCTCAATCCCATTCCCACACCAGCTCCCTAGGGGTAACCATTATCATGAACTTCTGTGTCTATCTACTCAATTTTTCTATAAATTTATCTGCCCCCTAAATCTGCATAAATGGTATTATTATACCTTTCTGTAACTTGCTCTTCATCATTCATTGAGATTCAAGTCATACTGATATATTAACATAGCTTTATTTAATTCATTTAAAAAATCTATCTA
Organism: Anoura caudifer; assembly: GCA_004027475.1. Taxonomy (NCBI): domain Eukaryota; kingdom Metazoa; phylum Chordata; class Mammalia; order Chiroptera; family Phyllostomidae; genus Anoura; species Anoura caudifer. The sequence goes on along the minus strand of PVKU01010585.1, from coordinate 28,451 downwards.
GTATGCCACTGTACAAACAGATCACTATTTTTTTTTTGGTTTTTAAAGAGATAGAGGGGAAGGGAGAGTGAGAAACATTGATGTGTGAGAGAAACATCCACTGGTTGCCTACTCATACATGCCCTGACCAGGACTGCATCTGCAACCTACACATGTGCCCTGACCAGGAATCAAACTGGTGACCTTTTGCTTTGCATTATGACGCCCAACCAACTGAGCCACACCAGTCAGGGCCAAACAGATCACATTTTATTTATCCATTCCCCAACTAAATGGCCATTTAGATGGTGTTGTGTTTTTGCTTAGATATGTAAAAGATGTCTCTGAATATACTTAGAAAAAAGAACTGCTATGATATGTGATAGTCTACTATATTCAGTAGTTCCTCTGTTAAAATTCTGATGATCAGGCACTAGGAAGTTCCAGTTAGAGAAATAGATTTTTAGTTGTACATTCACTAAACAGTCAATAAATATCAGAATGATTTCTGTGTGCCAAGGTACTGCACTAAAAGCTTTTTTAAAAATACAGACCTTTTTTTAAGAGCAGTTTTAAGTTCATAGCAAAGTTGAGCAGAAGGTAGAGATTTCCATTTCCCCCTGCCCTCACACATGCACAGACCTCCCCTCACCCTGCCGTCATCAACATGCCCTTCAGAGTGGCACATCTGCTACTGATGAGCCTGCATTGACACACCCTTATCACTCTCACTCAAAGTCTATACTTTACCACAGGGTCCACTCTCAGTGGTGGGCATCCTATGGGTTTGGACAAATGCATCCATCATCACAGCAACATACAGAGTAATTTCACTTACTACTCTCTGTGCTCTGCCCATTCACCTCTCTTTTCCTCAGCTCCTGCAGACTCTAGGAAGCTTTTGTGGGGCCAACCTAAAACTCATTATTGTTTTTCCCCTCAGACTTTTCATTTTACCTGGTAACTGTCCTCCTCTACATTTATTTACACCCTTAGTAGTAAATCCCATTAAGACCTCTCCCTTTCTTTGGTCTGTGAATATGAGAGGTACTACTTCCAATTAAAGGCCAACTCACAATCCACTTGTATCTTAAGTATCCCCTGGCCCCTGACTGCTGGGATCCTATTCTATTAGTCAAATCTCTTTCATTTATATTTAACTTTTACTTTATTTGAGATCATTTCCCTTTTTGTCTACAGGTATGTTGAAGCAGGAGTAGGCAAACTATGAATTTGGCCCAATGCCAGGTTTTGTGAACAAAGTTCACTTCTGTATTGCCTATGGCCACTTTTATACTGCATGGCCCTTCATTAAACAGTTTGCTGACCCTGCCCTAAAATCTCTCCTGTCATTAAAATACAAAAGACCTTTGAACAAAACCGTTCCTGATACCAGTTTGCTGTTATCCACTACTTCCCCTCCATTCCTATCCAAACTTACTGAAAAATCTTATACTTGTTAATACTATTTTTAACCTTCACTTATTCAACTTACTGCAATATGACAACTATTCCAATAAACTGCTTTAAATTATCAGAGAGCAAATGTGTCAAGTTGCTGTGATCCAGAACTCTCCTCCCTCAGCCTCTTTCATGGGCTTTTATTCCTCCTTAAAAATAGGGAAGCCCCAGATTTCTATGCTAATTCCACTTGTCTTTTCAACTTCTATGATCTTCCCCAGATTCACCCACCCTCAAAGTTTTATTCACCATATACTAATAACTTCCAAATACAGGTCTTTTCCCTAAGCTTTAACCTGGTATGACCAACTTCTCTCAGGTGTAACTACAAAACACCCCATATTTAACATCCGAAACTGAACCAACCATCTTCCCTCAGTTAATTAGCTTTGCTATATTCTCTGTTGGAAGTATCACTTTCACCTTCCCAGTTGACCAAGCTACAATCCTGGAAGCATAGTTGACGACTTTCCATTCAATCTTAATCACATGCTCTGCTGATTGTACTTCACATTATTTTCAAATGTGTCCTCTACTCCATACACCATTCTTACCACTACTGTCGAGACTGCTGAACCACCTCTACCTGCCTTTGTTCACATTTGCCTCCACTCATTTTTTTGCTATGTGGATTCACAGTAGCCAAACAAGCCAAAAAACCAACAAACAAAAACCACTTTAGCTTAAAGTTCTTCTATTATTTATAGGATAAAATCCAAGGTTTAAAACATGGCATTCAAGGACTTCTAGAATCCAGTCCCTGCCTCCCTCTCCTGTCTCATTTCTGCCCATGCTATTCATCACATTCTGCTTTTATCGCTAGGATGCCTTTGCTAAAACTCCCAAAGGCTTCCATAATACCCAACAAATACCATATGTTACTTTTATCTGTTGATGTGCTTGCCTCCTCCCCGTCCTCCCTAACTAGACTGCAGGCTCCTTGAAGGCAGAAATTGTGTCTTATTTATCTTTGTTTCTCCACTAGTACAATACCTGACCCATGCGCCAGATGCTCAGTTAATGTTTGTTCAATATTGATGGTCCTTTTATCTTCACAGCCTCTTTGACTTTTCACCCTTATTCCTATAACCAACTAGTAGCAAAGTTTGTTCAGTAGCTTTATGTCTCTGGTAAACACCACTTTCATTTATTCTTCAAAGCCACTGACTTAGTTCCTTATCTTCTACCCCAATTCATGTAATGGTTTCTTCACTGCTTACACTAAAAAGTACAAATAGCCTCTCAAACTGGTCTTATTGTCTCTCTGTAACAGGGTGCAGCCAAGAGGGGGGCCCCAAAAGGGAGTTGGAATGGGGCCCAGAACTCACGGTGTCCAGGAAATATGAGAGGGACATATAAGATGTCCTCACCCCCTCCCCCACAGGTATGAGTTGGGGGAAGGGACAAATGGAGCAGGGCCATTGAGTTGTTTTGCATAGCAATGGTTTTGCAGATAACCCCCAGAATGGTCATTTAACATATCTATAACCTTTAACTGGTTTCACAGATATGTTAAACAGCTGTGGCCATGCTCTGAGCCAGGGGGGATGGAAAGGACTTCCCCAAGGACGTGACTGGGGGGAGGAACCCTAAGTTAAAGCACCTGTGTGGGAGCTTGGAGAAGATTGGCTCCAGAAAATGGGACACACCTGCCCAGACTCATGATGGCATCCCAATAACCTTGGAAATATATGGGAATGCTGGCAGGTGTAACCGATTGTAGGAGGAGTCGGAAATGGGGCTGCAGAGGAGGTTTGGCGCCGGGATTTAAAACAGAGACGCGGCAGCCATTAGGGAGATCCATGCGGTTTCACCAGAGAGCAGGACTCACAGCTCTATGAGAGAGAATCCGCATGCTTTCCCGAGAGTTAGGACCCTCACAACCCTGTGAGGGAAAATCACCATGTGGCTTTAGCAGAGAATTGCCATGTGCCTTTCCCAGAGTGAGGACCCCTTCCCCACAGCTTTGGTAGAAGAAGAACCACGCGGCTTTGGGGTGCTCCCTTTGGCTGTGTGACCTGGGAGCAAGAGAGACTTCCTGGAAGAAGGGTGAAAGAACTCTTGCCATTGGGCCATGAGAAGGTGCCACATGGCTTCGGATTAATTAGAGATCCTGCCTGGACAACAACACAGCTGACGGTGTCAAGAGTCTGGATCCCGGACGTGTGCTTCTCTTCCTTGCAATTACAGTACCCTGACTTAGAGCAGAGGGAGATAGGAGGCACTGTGGGCTTCTGTGGGTATCTTGAAGGACTTTGATATTTCAATGGAGATGTTAGGTTCCTACTTTAACTCTGTATAGTATTAAATAAACATTTCCTTTCCTTTTCACAAATCTCTGGCTTTGAGAGACATCTTTCCATAAGGCGGCGGACAATAACGAACCTTTTCTGTTGCTCGGTAACAGTTTTTGGGGGCTCGTCCGGGATCTTAATTGCCCGTGGAAGACTGACCCCTCAGGTTCGAGAAAGTGAGACTTTGGAAGTGTTTTGCCAGTTTCGAGAACCTTCTGTTTGCTCTGTAACATCTCCACAACAACCAGCCTAATTTTACCTTACCCTAGTGATAATTACTTCTACTTTAAAAGCTGTCAATAAGTTCTGATTACTTACAGAATTGCATAAAAATGTTGCAAGGTATATCTATTTCCTTTCATTTTTTCGTTCATTTACTGAATGCATGTTGCTAGAGCTACAAAAATAAAAACTTCACAGACCCTTTCTTTAAGGAATGCAGCCTAGAAGGGGAAGACAGACACATAAATAATCGATCCTTTCACCAGCTGATTCCATACATGTGTACTATTTACCCCCAAACATGTTACCTATCTCCCTGCCTGGGTGCCATTTTCATGATGTTCTCAGTCTTGTCCTGTTGCTATGAAGCCTTCCTTAATCTTCATTGGAAACCAATTTACTCTTTTCTAAAACACATTAAGAGCTGGTAGGCTATTATAATATTTCTGATAAGAGGACAGGAACTGTTGTTTGTTTTCTTATTCATGTCTAATAGTAATTTCCACATAGAGTCCTCAATAATTTGTGGGGGGGAAAGGTAATCTAGAGAAGGCATGCAGGCAAATGATGATTAAGTAAATATGATCAGAATGCCCCTCAAGCAATTCTACCACTAGATGTACTTAAAATACAGATTTATATCCACTAACAGTTTTAATATAGTTGGGTGTAAAGAAATAAACATACCGCCAATCCCTTTACTCACTTTTTGATCATCAGGAATTGGCTCCTGGGACTTTAGAAGTGAAGCTCTTTCTTCATCTACCCAATTTCCCCACTCTTCTGCTGGTGCATTCCAATCAGAGCTGGGATCAGCAGAAGACAGACCATCTAAAATTTAACAGTGTGAATTAGGTATCTATCATTTCTGCCAAAAACTAAAATGCAAAAACTAAAATTTATTATGATGAACTAAGCTGTAATTTTAACTATGGTTCTTTCTCCCAAGCACATTTTGTAAGCTAGGAAAAAACCCAGTAACATAATAGAAAAAACAAAAACAAACAAACAAAAAAATAAAACAACAACAACAACCAATCCCCAAACCCAAAATAAAACCTTTGCCCAACTTCTGGACACATCATATAATTAACTAAATGGAAGTTTTAAGAAACTCCAGAAAACTAATGAATTAACTATTTAATTCCATTCTTTCTACTACCTTTGTTATCATTCTCCTGGATTTGCTCTCTTTTCACTGTTTAGGTCTAACTTCATCTAAAACCTGGTCATTTCTTTGCTCTGATTATTACACTTTTGTAACTTGATTGTTTTTCTAGGGTACAGAATGAACTAATCTTTAACAGCAGTACCAAAATTATGCTCACTACCTGTCATTTTTTTCCCTATATTCCTCTCCTCCTTATGGAGCTTTTAAAGGTTAGGTTCTTCAAATTTACTGTCATGACAGAATACTTAAGCTCTTCTCTCCCCTCCTCTTTCAATACCTGTTCCTTCATTTCAAAAGAGCAGAGTCACTTTCAGGGCTTCTATCACCCCAATCTCAAGAATAAGTTCTTATTCTAGACTTCTAAATTCCCTTCTTTCACTCTAGTAGACACTGAATTTTACCTTCTCTGGTGGACTATCACTGGCTTATTCTAAAGGGGAGAAACCTTCTCTGGCTTTACACTGATTAAATAAGCAGCTCTCAAAGGTGATTCTTCTCTCCTCTTCCAGGACAGCCCACACACTGGCTGTACACGCCTGCAATGACGACACAGTCAGGTTGCATTTACACTGGTTCAGGATGACAAATGTTAGGCTTCATTTCTAAGTAGTTCACAAGTCTAGACACTAATACTGCTTTAATGAAAAATCTAATCTTTTCCCAGTAATGCCAAATGCTACTTTAATCAAATACTGAATTATTTTATATATGTTTCAGTATGCTTCTGGAATTTCTATTCTATTCCACTAATCTATTCCTGGGATAGTGCCATACACATAATATAACTCTGTAATACATTTTATTATCTAGGAAAACAAATCTGCCAGCATTACTCTTGTTTTCTTTGCTATTCTTATTTTCCATGTTAACTCTATTATTTTTGTTTAAAAGGGAGGTACTATGACAACCTCGAGAAGGTTTTAAAACCTGTTTCGAAATAATATGTAAAGATCTAGGAAAAATTTCACAGGAAAATAAAATCACAGACACAACTGTCTGTATAGTACAATCCCAAATTTATGGGAGGAAGAGATACAAGAAAATAATACATTAATAACAGATGTATCTTTACAGTGGAATTACAGAAATTTCATCTTATTAAGAACTTACTATGTATAAGAACTTGAGCTAGGTAGGTACCAGAGATACAAAGATCAGTATGACATAACTCTCCCCACTTTCATGGAGCTCATAGTCTGTCTATCCAGGAATGGAGACAGGTAAGTACAACAGACAGAGTGATAGATTCTGTCACAGGGGTTGTGGAAAGGGAGAAGAGGGTTAAACCAGTAGAGATGGGATGGAAAAACATGGAGCAAATGATTACAAGTGTGAAATGTGCTCACAAAATAGGAAGTCCCTTTCTGTATTTCTGAATTTACTAATATAAGCAAGTATCCTGAGCCAGGGTTGCAAAGCATTAACAGAGAGGTTAAGAACATGGACCTTACAGTCAAATAGTTCTACATCTAAATACTGCTCTATCACTTAATAACTGTGATTTTTGTTAAATTTCTTAACTGTAATGGGCTATGTATCTATGTCATAGGACTGCTGAGAAGATTAGATGAGATGCATGTAAAGGAGTTCATGGCAATGCAAGAAGTGCTCAATTAATGGTAGTTATTGTTTTTATAATAGAAAACCAGTTTCTAAGCTATCAGGCATACACAATTAAGATTTTATTTTTCATAATCCTAATAAATCTCTCAATAAGATACATTTGGTGTACCTTAATATAGAAATCATTTTCACAAGTATAAAGGAATCTAGTAAATGTCGAAAATCAATTGCTCATCTTATACCAAGCATTCATTAACAACACTGTTAGATCTGAATACCAAAGCTATCGTTGGTTTTGCTTAAGCCTCACAGATGAGAAACCTAGATTTAGAAAATTGCTGTTCATAAGCCAGACTTCTAAGTCCTCTTGCCAGAAAAACAATTTTATTTTCTTTTATTAAGAAAACAAGTTTAGGCAAGTGGATGAGCAATATACTAACATATAAACTATTCTTAATAAATATGAGGGAGGAAATAAAAATCTAGTGAAGTACTTAGTAAAATTATTTTTTTAAAGGCTTAGATGGCCATAAGATTTGGTGATTAACTGTACCATGATTTCACTTCTATAAGAACATTAATAGAAGTACAATCTCAATACTTATATAAAACTTTATTGGTAATTTTTCCATGTTTATTGATTTTGGGTTTTTTATATTAACTGGGATCAAATGAAACTATTTTAAAACAACAGATCAGTAACCTAAACCTAAAAACTGTCACGAGGAGACTTTTCAATACATAATTTTTAACATTCATGGGCCTAATGTGCTAATAAACTTCTTAGACGTAGTTTCCTTAAAACTGTATAGTACACTTTCATTCATAGCATAGGTCTCTCCATTTACAAATAACTTCTTGTTTCTCAAAATTCCTCCATTAGTTTGCTGATGTCTTTTCAAAGAACCATAGTAGCTGTCTTCAAAATCGTAAGCAATTTGTCTCTCCATTTAATTTGGTCAAGGAATAATGTTTTAGATTTATGTACCTCATAGTTAATCTTTATTTTATCTCAGTAAGAAAATGGTTCTGACAAGCTGTTTCTTGTCAGAACTTAATTCAGTATTAACTTTAGTAACACAAAACAATTATGTTAGAAAGACTTTCTTCAGTGTAGCACGTACTAAACGTTTACTAGAATGTTACAACATTGGGCAGTGTTCTAAGTGCTTTATATGTATTATATCATTTTATCCTCTCAACAACTCTGTGAGGGCTTGAGGGCTGCGGAGAAAAGAACTACTAATTTTACAGATGATGAAACTGAGGCATAGAACCATCATGTATCTGCCTAAGAGCAAGGGCAAAGAAATAAGATTTAAACCCAGGTATCCTCACACCTCATGCTCTTAACTCCTTCACTATGGCAGTGCCAACAAAAACAAAGTTCTATTCAAAATTTGACTTTTTATAGGGGTGGTGGTGGTGATGATGATGATGATGATGTTCTTTTATGGTCAAAATAACCGATAGATTAATATCTGTCCTTAAAAAAATAATATGCTCCACTTTAGCTTGTTAACCTTATGTTCAAGTGCCTGGGTAGAAGCAATGCCTTTGAGGTACAGACTGACATCTATACCTCAAACCAGGGGGTCAATATATTAATCATATTACACTGTTAAATGTAAACCTAGTGTGTATGTATTTTGGGATTAGTAATGTCTAATACTAAATCATGCCCTCTACAAATTTAAAAGGAATAAGTAAATTTGCTGAGTACCCAAATTAGCCACATTAAAGATGGTAACATAAAAAATGAAATTCACAGAGGAAATGAGGTTAAAGAGAAATTTTGGACTCAAAAGACTGCCAATATAGCATAACAAATTTGAGAAAGGTGGTGTTCCTGACACTTACTATTTTAAGTACAGAGTCATGAGAATACAGGTTTTTTCAGCCTTCTATTTTAGCAGCCAGTCACATTTTTCATATTACAAGAATTCTTAGATGAAAGTGGAGTTGTTCTCCCCAAGTTAAGAAGCCTAGAGATCTGTTTGCCCAGTTTTCCTTGGCCTCAACTCACAGTTGACCGAGATACCTCACTGCTATTTTCTTACAGTAACTCCTCAAGTCTATTTGGCACATCCCTAATCATTCTTCCCAAAGTACAGATAGACTAGGTTTTCTGAGAATAGTGTTTTCACATCTTTGTAATACCTTGGATTTGTATAATATTTTATAATTTTCATTCAATAACTCATTAAAACCCTTCAATAATTTATGGAAGTACAATAGGTAAGAGAAATTATTTGCTCCATTTTTCAGCTCAATTAATCTAGAATCCAAGATAAGTGACAAAGTCCAAGGTACTACATTTTAAAGTCAGGACTAGAACTAGGATACACCTTCTAAACTGGTAACTTCGCTTTAGCCAGTAAATCAAGGCTTTTCACAATATGGTCCTACCTAATCTACCTTTCTAACTTCATCTCCTTTAACCTGTAAGAACTGTGCTTGGACTGATCCCTACAGAGACTCATTAGTGTACAGGCTAACCTGTGTGCTGTGTTTCGAGGTTACCTTCATGATTACCATCAGCACTCAGGCTATACTGGGTAGTGGTTAAGAGCGTGGACTCAGGAGCAAGACTGGTATCAGCTCCTCTGCTTAACTAGCTGTGTGGCCTGGGGAAGGTTAGATAACTCTTCTTTGCCTCAGTTTATTAATATGGTAAATATGGAAAAAAACAACACCTAACTCACTGAATTGGTGAGCATTAAATTAACAGTATTTGTTTGTAAGACACAGACCAGAGCCTGACACACAGCCCCATGTTTGCTTTTATCACTATCCCCATTGGGCAGCTGTGTGAAAAGTGCTGCACTGGTACTGAGGACATAAAAGAGTGAGCATTCCTATCTTCTGAGAGTTTCAACTCTATTTGAAGGAATAAATCATATTATGTAAAAAATTTTTTATAAAAACCAAAATGGTGGAAAATTCCAAAAGGTAAATGATAAATAAATAACAAAATAATGTACCATAATAATTCTGAGGTTTAGAGTTGGAGGGGAAAAAATCCAGTTAAAAAAAAAAAAAGATAGTATGAGCTTTATGAACGTAAAACACCATAGTATTTTTCCCTTCTTTAAAAAAACCACCACGACAAAACTCTTACTTTTAATTTTTGTATGCTTCCATTGGAAATTAGGCTGAACAAATGGTTTTCTACCAACAGAAAAACTTGCATACCCTGCAAATTCAAAGCCATTTCTGTATATTCTCTTTACTCCTTATACTAAAACTAAGAAGAGAAACATAACGTTCATTTAAAACAAAATTTAAAAAACCAGAAAAAATATAAGAACATTTCATGTTTAAATACCTCAGTCATGAAAAGTAAATTTAGTTTTAATTCTATAGGTATTCAATAATCAGTTTATAAGTAGTACACTTGGTATTAAATTATATTACTATGACCAAAAAGGTGAGAAAGTAGGATGAAAATTAAAATATAAAGCATGAACTCAGGATGCTAGAAAAAAAATTCTGAAAAAGAACCAAAAGCAAACAAACAAACAAAAAAACCAAAACAAAAGCTGATAATTTAAAAGGACATACTTAACCCAGACCATTCATCATCAATATAGGGTTGATTACAGCTAACATCCCACTGATAATCGGAAGTGGCAGACTGAGAAACTGGCTCAGCAGTAGACCCTTAAATAAAAACAAATGCAATAAAATTAAAAATGGAATTTTCTAATGATGTTACATAACAATAGTTCTATACTTTGCACACGCAAACTTAATTTTTTTTTGTATTTCTCCTAAAAGGAATAATTCAGACATTGTAAGAGTTAAGATAAAGAAGTAGAATTAAGGGTAGTTCAGATTAAGCATGATCTAATTAGATCACTTGATCTAATTCACTAATCAGAAATATATTTTCCTGTAGTACCAATCCATTAGATTGTCTTTTATAATATATTCTTCAAACTAGTTGTTTATAGCTTTCAAAAAGTTAATGTTCCAAGGCAGCCTATACCCTTGGAGGGATAGAACTAGAAAATGAGTTTGCTAGAAATTTCTGCCTAAGAAAAAGTTAAAGAAAGATATAGATGATTATTCCACAGAGTTGAGGCAGTGAGAAGCCAGAGATAAGCGAGTTATGCTGGAAGTTTAGAGACCAAGTTAAACTCAGGTGCATTTACCATAATAGGAGAATATAGTTACTCTTGAAAGACAGGGGTCTGAATGGCATAGGTCCAATTATTTGTGAATTTTTTTTCCAATAAATATTTTGCAAATATTTTCTCAACCTTATGATATTCTTAACTTACTTTACTGAAGAATACAGTATATAATACATATAACATACAATGTGTTAACAGACTGTTTTACATTATCGGTAAGGCGTCCAGTCAAAAGTAGGCAGTTTTGGGGAGTCAGAAGTTACACGCAAATTTTCAACTGTGTGAGGGTCAGTGTCCCTAACTCCTGCATTTTTCAAGGATCAATTGTATTATCTTATAAGTTGTTTCTGTTTTTACTTTTTTTGGCTAGGGTAATGGAGTATAGGTGAGGGGGAGCACACAGTCCTTTAGGAATCTGATAAAAGCTGTGGCAGACAACTGTCCAGAACTTACAAACAAATTTGCATATAGTTTTGGGGACATACAAATTCATGGGTGCCAGGTCAAAAATCCTTGTTCTGTAGCCATAAATTCATTTCAGAATGAGAATGTTCTCCATCAAGGATACACAGGGTCTGACACAAATAATACCCCCTTTTTATTACAAAATCATAAGTATGTAATTCTGTAACATAACAATATGACACTCAAATATACCATATGGCATTTTAGGAGATCTGTTCAAATTAAAACTATAAATTATTACACCCATATTAATACTCTACCAACCACACTCAAGCAGGTGTTACTTCTGCCAGACCCTGTATAAGTCCTTCTGAATAAGAATTTCCATATGTATAAGAATCTTTAGGTGACTTTGATATTCACTTTGGATTCAGATACACTGATATAAAAATGGTTAAAAAAAAAAATACCTGTTAGTATAAAAGGCAAACCACTTCCTCTGAGCAGAGTTCTTACCTAACAAACTGTCACACTGTTACAGCTGACTTTGCTAGCATTTCACTAAATAGTTATATACATATTTTTAGGTAAATTTTAACAGAGTAACACTGAAAATTCATATATAATTAGCACATTAACTGCTTAGAGGCACTACAGTAACACTGTTGCTATTTCTTTAGCAGCATCCATGTTGTACAAAGTCACCAAATGAAGAAAGCAATTAACTTCAACCTTTGGAAGTGAAATGTGGCCTATGAGACCAAGGATTGGCAAATTATGACTCAGACCAAATCCAGCCATTCCTTCCTTGTATATCGTATGAGCTAAGAATAGCATCACATTTTTAAATGGTTGAAAAAATCATAATAATATTATTTCAGAACCAGATATACTCCTCTGTTTAGGTATCATTTCTGGCTGTTTTCATGTTACAATGGCAGAATTAAATAGTTGGAACAGAGGTAGTATGGCTCACAAAGCTTCAATATCTATTATTGTGCCCTTTACAGAAAAAGTTTGCTGGCCCCTGTTCTAGAATAGTGACTTCACACACTGTGGAACTACATGATCAGTATACTGGGGCCATGAATTCCATCATCAAACAAGCATTACAAACTGAACATCTCCTGTGTTTAAGTAATATTTTTAAGTACATATAGCTTCTGTACAATTATTACAGGCATATCCATTAAGTTATGCCAAATTTATAGAAGTTTATTAGTAATCAAGTAATAATGTACTTTCTAATCAACATATGCTCCAAGTAGAGTTATTACGTGAGGGTCGATATAACCTGAGAGGCTTCATGATAAACTTACAATGAATAAGGGCAAATAGAAACAAAATGCCAAATTGCAAGTTGGAGTATGGTAGGAGCACGCTAGTAACAGTAGAGTATCTTGACCCTGAAAAGAAGGCCTTCCATTTGCACTTGACTGTGTGCCAAAGCACTCCGTTATGTTAGGCCACGGAATCTTCTTATCTCTACTACAGAAAAAAACTAAGTCACCTGCAGATTAAGAATTTAGGTCTTTCTTCCCCTTTTATTAAGGCCTCTGACATTTTATATCATATGTCTATTATTTATGTGATAGCAGTACTTGATTGACATTGATTATTTTTTCAAAAGCAAAAGCTAAAATTAATTTAAACAGAAATTTTTTGTTAACTAAATGAAAGACTGTTTTCACATACCAGGTTAACTAAATGAAAGACTGTTTTCACATACCAGGAACAGCAGAGTTAAGTGTGAGAGATGCAAAAGAAGCAGAATTCTGTTCAGAGGTATTCATTCCCCTATCCACACTAGACCAAGCAGCTGTTAAAATAAAGAACATCACTTGGAACCTTTAATCTGCAATGAAACTTGAAAGATATGTATAGATTTAAAACTATGATAACAGTATTATATATATAACCTTAGAAATTAGAACCACTTAATATAGCAAGTTACTATTTATTGAATGTCTACTACATACTGGGCTCTTTACATCAACCACTTTTAATCCTTAGGGCAACCCTGCTAGGCAAAGTTTCAGCAAGTCAAGTAACTTGCTGACAGCTGGAAAACAGCTGACCCAAGACTGGAACTTAGGCTGTTTTCCAAAGCCTATTATGCTCTTTCTACCGTCACAAGCTACCTTCTTATCTACCATAATTAAGCTACAACTTTGGGCCAGACACTGAACTTGGTACTTGACATTCTTTTAGCCAATCCTCATAAGTACTTAAATATGAGGGTCATACAGGAGGTTAAATAAGTATCTTAATATCCATAAAAGCTAGTATGTGGAAGAATAGGGATTCATACCAAATTGATCTACTTGAACTAGTCCATGTTTACTCTACTACACCATGCTATCTTTGCAATAGTTCCAAGAGATTTCTTACTCATATATGAGTATTTTAAGGAAAGTATATATCTATGATGCCAGTCACACCTGACTCTTCTCAGTGACTCACAGGAAATCCAATTTTATAGTTCCCTTTGAATTTCAACAAAGGCTTTAATCCATCTAGGCAGGAACTCTATAATCTGTTGCTTAATTTTATCTGTAGCTACATTAAGCAAGTACCATCTACTTTATGTCCTATTTATGAAAATGCTACATAGCTTTTATAAGTTAAGTTGCAAATATCTCAAAGTCACAGTTCTTAACATGATTTTACTGGATAAAATTTGAGTATTTGTTTTATTAAATGTGAAAGGATGCTTTTCGGCACAGAAGTTTATGCTTTCTTCACTGCTGAAATGAGGCTGGGAACTTAAGGACTGTCTCTTCTTCCAAATTTTGGTATTTTTACATAATTTTTGGACATTGCAAGGGAAGGAGGGAAGAACAAGCTTAAGAAGAGTATTAGTGAATGATCTAAAGTTTGCCTCTTGGAGATATTAGTTAGCATGAGTCATTCTAAGCTTAAAAGTGATGGGAAAAGCAAGTAACATAGGAAGAAACAGTGTTTTCTACTTAAACTAAAATAAACATATGAACAAAAATTATCTGCAGCAAGCATGACAGAAAAAATTATGTCTTTGATGCCCAGGAATTACAACTTAATAAAAAAAACACTAAGAAGCCATTTAAATAAATGGGCAAAGAACACAAATAGATAATTCATAAAAGATATAGACATGATCAAGAAAGTTGTGAATGATATTCAATCTCATTAAGTAATTTTAAAAATGTAACCAAAACCATTTATGCAGTTTTTGCCTATCAATTAAGAAAGATTTTTTTGCCCTGGCTAGTGTGGCTCAGTGGATTGAGTGCTGGCCTGCAAACCAAAGGGTTGTGGGTTTAATTCCTAGTCAGGGCACACTCCTGGGTGTGGGCCAGGTCCCCAGCAGGGGGTGCAGGAAAGGCAACCACACATTGATGTTTCTCTCCCTCTCTTTCTCTCTATTCTAAAAATAACTAACTAAATAAATAAATAAAATATTTTTAAAAATGAGAGTACTCAACATTGGTCAGCATGTGACAAATGGCACTCATACTGATGCTGATAAATAAATTAAAACTCTTTGAAAATCCATTGACAACTATATTTTCTAAGTCATGTAGCACTGTAAACATTCATATTTTCTTTAACGCAATATCACTCACAGCAATCTGTCCTGAAGAAATACGCACCCCCCCAAATACACTCAATGCAATGTTATTTATAATGGCAAAAAAAAGAGAGAGAGAGACACACACACATATAAATTATTTCTCTGATAACATGGAAATAGTAATTTATACTATGCTTATATAATATATTACAGGGATATTAAATAATAACACTTACAAAAAGTAAGGAAAATGAGACCCTGACCGGGTAGCTCAGTTGGTTAGAGCAATGTCCCCATATGCCAAGGTTGCAGGTTTGGTCCCAGTTAGGGCACGTACAACAATCAACCAATGAATGCATAAATCAGCAGAGCAAGAAATCAATGTTTCTCTCTCTCTCGCTCTAAAATAAATAAATAAGAAGGAGAATGTTTATGTTACAATATTAAATGGGAAGTGGGAACATAAACATATATATCTGATTTGGATTATGTAAAAGAACCCTCAAAACTGTACACAGGGGGAAAAAAGACCATAAAGAAATTTAAACAAACAAACAAAGAAACAAAAAAACCAGTCGTTGGCACTGGGTAGTACAGTAACAGTGCATTTTTCCTTCTTTTTCCACATTAAATATGGATTTCTTTTCTATAAAATACATACACACACCTGAAATTAAGGTGCTTTTGACTTGATAGCTCTCAAGAGAAAAAAACCCCTCAACTACTCATCTTTAAGACCCAGGGGAAAAATTAATTACAAATAGGCATTTTACAAACAGTAAAACAGTATATAAATGGATACTATAAACTGTACTCCCATTTACTATTTTTATTTAAACTGAATAAACTATTGAAATTAATCACAAAGACTGCTCACATATTACAGTTATTACATTACTAAAAATATAATTATACCTGCTAGTTACATAGGTAATCAAATGTGATAAAGTATATGAAAGCACCAAGATAAGAGCAAATAATAAATGCTATTATTTACTTTGCTCCATATGAGGGACCTGAAATGAGTTAATTATTACTATTTCTGTATGGCATTACTAATTTTTTACTGATGGATCTTTTTTCATTCCTGAAAAATTCACAAGGTATGAGATAATCAATTTTAAATGAATTAAAAAATTTCTAACATTTCTTACCAATGCCAGAAAATATTGAACGGTCACTCCAACTCCTTCCCCAGTCTTTTCCATTCACATTAGCATCTCCAGTGTCTTGACCCCAAGCAGATGGCTCAGTTTTCCTCTTGCCTGCAGAAGCAGGTGAAATAGAGTTCCACTGGTCCTCACCTGCATTGATCTGTGAGGAGGGTTTTACAGACTTTTCATTCCAGCCTCCTCCATTTACAGTGAGGTTTTCATTCAATCCTGAAGAAACTTAAAGAAAAGAAAAAAAGATTAAAAGCTGGTACATGATTCCTTGTTAAAACTGGGATATTTTCTAATTTCTAGGATTGCTCATTTTATATTTAATTATCAATCATTATTTTCTATACTGTCCTCTAAATAGCTTGAGCTTGAAAGGTAAAAATGAAGAATTTAAAAAGTGACATGATCACCATGGATGACTTTTTTTTTAAAGATTTTATTCATTTATTTTTAGAGGGGGGGAAAAGAGGGAGAGAGACATCAATGTGTGGTTGTCTCTTGCCCACCCCAGGCACGTGCCCTGACTGGGAATCGAACCAGTGACCCTTGGGTTTGCAGGCTGGCACTCTATCCACTGAGCCATACCAGCCAGGGCACCATAGATGACTTATAATTTAAAAACTAAAGGGAGGTTTTATCTTAATTTATATTCCCTAATGTTTTCAACCACAAAATGGCTTGTTCGAAGTGCAACAGAACAAAAACGAAAACAACACACTCTGGGATACTCAGAATACTTAAACCCCCTAAAAATATAAAGACTTCTCCTTACATCAAAGGTGTCAAACTTATTTTCACCAGGGGCCACATCAGCCTCGTGGTTGCCTTCAAAGGGCTGAAATAATTTTAGGACTGTATAAATGTAACTACTCCTTAAATGTTAAGGAGTTGAAATTACATTTGGCCCTTTGAAGGCAACTGCAAGGCTGATATGGCCCCCAGTGAACATGATTTTGACACCCCTGCTACATGTTTACATATATACTATGTATAAGATAGTTACTCTAAAACCTGGCTCCATATTAAAATCAACTGAAAATTTTCTTTCTTTTTCCTTCACGCATGAAAGATGTTTACTGCAACATTCCTTATAATATTAGAAATGAAAAGTAACTTATCATTACATCCAGCCTGTTCCTAGGCTTTTTTGTTATGTAAAAATTTTTCTTAAAAGTAGGCATTGGAGCCTCAGCCCAGACAAAGTAAAATGAGAATCTCTAGGGAGCCCAGACATAGTATGTATGTTTGTGTGTGTGTATGCATATATAAGTACATGTTCCTTTTCATCTATGTATGCTGTTTTTCTATGCCTCCTAGATGATTGTAATGTGTAGCCAGGATTCATAACCATGGAAATAAAGAAAGCTGACAGTGTTAACAACAAGCCTAAAGTGAGAAAGTGCCTTTCATTTCTGAATTTATGTTTTACTACAACACTTTAGCTTTTAGGTAACATATATCATTCTATTTAATTCAATCTTTACCATAAATAAGTAAATAAAGTGTATCTTCTACATGTGAAGCACTATATAACTTTAGAGTATACCTATTGTGAAATACTTACTAGTATTAAGCAGTTTAAAGGGTTATAGGTATAAAGGCTCTCTTTTTTTTTTCTTAATAAACAGTGGAAATGTCTTGTATCCCATACACATCTTATATTAAACCCAAGTTTAAATGTCCCCCATCCCCCAAATCCTTACCTCCATTAGCTAAAATGAGGCAAGCAACAATCAAAATTGCATATAAACTATTACTAAAAGAATGTTTTTACATATGGAGGAGAGGGGGAAACAACCAAAACATACCAAAGACTGTTAGAATTGGGGGTGATTTTGCCCTGGCTGGTGTGGCTCAGTGGATTGAGTGCTGGCCTGCAAACCAAAGGGTCGCTGGTTCGATTACCAGTCAGGGCACATGCCTGGGTTGCAGGCCAGGTCCCCAGTAGGGGGGGCATGTGAGAAGCAACGGTGTTTTTCTCCCTGTCTGCCCCTCTCTAAAAAACAGAATAAATAAAATCTAAAAAATAAAAAAAAGAATTGAGAGTGATTTTACTTTTTATCTATTTTCCAAAATTTCTGGACTGTGATTATGTTACTTTAGGAATTAAAAATCATTAAGCCTTTTTTTCCCCTTTTGTGTCATTCATGGGAAAAAAGAGACATGTATGTAAGTTCCTATTTTGATGGGCCTTCAATTTAAGTTACATGTTCTCTCACCCTGAAGTGTAGAATCTCCTTTTCCAGACTTAAAGTTGCTAACTTGCACATTTAGATGAGAATCACCTGGTTGAAATAGAAATAAAATTTATTTAATACTTAACAGGTCACTATGCACCTTAAATTAATAGTAACATACAAATTAATTTTCTTACTACAATACTTACAATAAATTGCTCCTTCAAGCCGCTAAATTCTTACACTGGAAAAGAGCCATTTTTACTCACAACATACCACATGGACTTAAGTTCTTTAGTTACTATATTCTTAGTCCACTAATATGCAAACAAAGGACCTAAATATTGCCCAAGTAACTAAAGTCTGCTGTTCTATAATGGTTATCAAGATTCTTCTAAGTAGGAGCTGAAGAAGTGGGTTCTATAATTGGATTCAACTTCGCCACCTCATTTTGCCACCATAATGCCAGTTGATGTTTCAACAATCCTGGATGCAAACACATCATCTAAATAACTTTGCCAGTATTTGGGACCAGGACTTACGAAATATGGCAAGAGGTGAGAATATATGTATAAAAAAGATACAATTTTTCTGACACTAAAAGGCATAATGATCACAACGTATCAAAAAACCAGCACGACACAGGATTTTGCTAGCAAGGAAGGCATGCACAAGACAACAGAAAAAAGTTACCAACAGAAACACTAAAGTATGGCTAGTATGTCACAGTGAAAATGGAGTCATTGCTGTACCAAAGCAGTAAATTCCACCAAGTCAGTAAGCAAAAAAGTAAAAAGTAACAAAACAAGGCTAGAAAGTGGTCTGGAGATAAATGCAGGGTGGGGAGGTAATTAAAAAGGTAAAGGAAGATAATTTGTTTCACTCTGCAGACTGATGTCCCCAGGGTAAAAACAATGGCAATGTAAAGAGCTACCAAGAAGCCATCAGTATTAGGTAATTTGAGCATTGAAGGTACTTGGGAAGAATATTAGGTCAATAGACTCTAAGTTTATCAATCACCTATGGCATTCTCAAAAAGTTAGAGTTGTAAGAAATCCAGATAGAATCTGCACTACCAGAACATGCTTGTTTCATTGTGGAGTGAAAGCACCCATGTGCAGAATGGTGACAAATAATTGCATTTAATGCATTGTCCATTATAAGAAATGGAGATGTAAGAGATTTGGGGCAAAGTGATACACATGAGAAAAGAGAGGCAACATCATTTTCTCATGTGACTCAAGGCACAAAGGCAATTTTAATTTAATAGGCCATCCATGAGGCAGTATGTAACAAGTAAACACTGCTGGTATCAGGTAAGCCAGTGTGTGGTCCACAATGCTCTCATGAAGAAGGGCATATCAGTACAATAATGTAGGCAGTTCAAAATATCAGATTTTGATGTGATGATATTTTGCATATCAGATTAAAAGGAGTTGGATTTGATGTATCACTCTTATGTCCCACTAATATACCTTTATTCCTCTTGGAACCAACAGGAAATGATGCAGTTGTAAGTTGCTCGGTGGTAACTGTGATGGTATTTTCTATCCCAGGGATAGTTGAATCCAATGAACCACAATCAGTCTGCACCTTATCACGTTTACGTTGCTGTCGTTTCTCTCTGTGACTAATTTTAGTTTCCCAGGCTCCTGACACAGCCCCAGAAAAAAAAAGTTATTCAGTAAGGGGGAAACAAAGAAGTTGTAGTTTTTTGGGGTTTTTTTTTGGCGGGGGGTGGGGGGGGAATGGAATGGAGCAGTGCACACAAAATACCATGATAAATTTAGATATTAAACTAAAAACCAAGAGTGCTGATTATATTAATTTATGCTAAGATTTAATCTAATATCATTATATTGTTTTAGGCAGCTAACTGCCATTATCTATTCTCATAATTTTCTACCAAATCTGTCTTCTCTGGTTTAGGAAAAATGATATAGAAGTCACCCTGTATATATTTATTTTGCTCAGCAAAATCAATAGGGGAATAGGAGAGTATTATATATAACTACTAATAAATGTGTTTATTAGATGCTAACAATAAATGGCTTACTCAAAAATTTTGTACACGGCCTTCTAGGGATAGCACACTTAAGAACACTGGGGAAAAACCCAAACCATATTTCTGGGGAACAGACAAAACAAATGGCTCTGTTTCTCAGAAATATGGTTTGGGTTTTTTAATTGCTCAATATACTGAGCTAGACCTTAAATTTCAAGGTGGTTCCTTTTCGGAAAAGCACTGTCATCAGATCCTTAAATAACTTAGATAAAAATGCATTTCCTAACAATGCCACAGATCTGTACATTAAGATTGATAGTTATTAAAAAGAAGACCTAGATAAAGATTAAACAAAACAAATGCAGCTTTGATATAATAAACCTTGGTAAAAAAGGATTAAATTTTTTTCTATAGGCCTTTCACTTGCTCAAGTACCTTCATCAACTTCCTTTCCATCATGGCGTGAACTGTTTTGCACTGCTTTAGCATCTGACTTTGATTTCTTCTTATTTTTCTTTGACTGAAAGTAAAATAAAATGTTACTTAATATTTCATGGGTTTGAAAAGGCAGAAGTCAGTGCAACACATAATGAAATGTATGACACTGACAACCAAAAAAATTATGTTTGATTAGAAAACTTAACATACTAAAATGGCAGTAATACAAGGTTAGCATTTATTGAGTGGTTACTACATGCTAAGGACTTTATAAGTCATTTTACTTATTCCTTAAAAACTCAATGGAGAAGGTATTACTCCTATTTTAGAGATAAGAAGATGAAGTCTTAGAGATGTGAATGTTAAGTAGGTTGCTCTGGGTCATATGTCATATTAAGTTAGTAAACTGTAGAGTGGAATTAGGAAACAGGTCTTTCTGGCTCCAAAGTCTGCGCCCTCAGACACCATGCTGTCCTAATGTAAATAGTAAATAAAGTCCTATGATATGATGTTTTTAAAGCACTAAAATAAAAACCTACTGCCAACATTCAGAAGAAAAATGATACATTGATTACTGGTTTTGGATTTCATGAAGCAGATTTTTGGCATATCCTATGTATAATGAATTAATGAGTCAACTGTAGAAAGTAGATAATATTTTGTCAGTTTCAAAGCAATATGAAAATATCTAGGATTTGTATACAGTAGATGTTTAACAATTCGCTTAAGAAAAAATACACACACAAGATATGGACATTTTGGAACAGCCTGCCAATTCCCTTGTGCTAATAGTATTTTCTCCTCTCAAAAACATGCTAATAAACTTCAGAAAGCCATGATTTCTACATTTAGATAAGTATTTACAGGAGATAATTAATATTGATAAAATAGTGATTTTATTTATATTTTGTATTCACTTATTTAACTATTTATTGAGATTAGCTATGTAAATGTTGTTGTACACTATCCTAAAGTTAAGTTTACAACTAAAAAGAAATTGTACCTCTTTAAGTCTTTTTAAGGATAGCAGTAAACAGTCTGAGTAAGCAATAAATGACAGCTATCTGCTTTTCCTAACAATCAACAACTTGCAAATATTCTCAAGTGGCATGACTTCCTAAATGTGATTAAAAATTGTCTTTGACAATGGGAGTATATAAAAAAACATTAAATTTCTTTAAAAAGTTTCCCAGTTGATTTGCATGTTTGTTTCATAACATGTATGTTTAATGTCCTGCTTTATTACATCTACCAAACCAGGCTCATAACTACTTTTTAAAAATTAAGATATTACCTACATAGCATAATGTTTACCTTTTTAAAGTGTACAATTCAGTGGCTTTCAGTATACTTGAAGTTGCACAACTACCACCATTATCTTTTCAGCATCCCCCAAAAGAAACATAGTACCCATTAGTAGTCCCTTCTCACTGCCTTTTTCTCACTGCCACCCACCATGCATCTTCTGTCTGTCTCTGATATCCATTCTGAAGTAAGGATAACACGTTGAGCATGTCAACACACTGTCTAGAGCACATGGAGAACTTTTTCTATAAAGGACCAAATAGTAAGTATTTTAGGCTTTGCAGGCCATGTGGTTCTTCTACATGTAGCAACCACACAACTCTGCCACTGTAGCATGAAAGTAGCCATATGCAGTGTAGAACTGAATAGGTATGACTGTGTGCCAACAAAATTTTATTAACAAAAATAGACATGTGGTTGGATGTAGGTGGCTGGAGTTTATCAACATCTGATACGGAGCAGCACTGTCCAACAGAAATATAATGCAAGCTACATATATAATTAAAAATTTTCTAGCAGACGCATGTTAAAAAGTTAAATGAAATAGGTAACATTAATTTTAATAATATACTTATATCAACACATCCAAAATACTATCATTCTTAAATATAATCAATAAAAATGAGAGAGCATGAAAAAGAGTTCTTAAATAGCAATATGTGGCAAGTAGTTAGCACACTGGACAGTGCAGAACTACAGGAACTAACTAAAAGTGGCAGCCTATTTTACAGATAAGAAAAGATCTGAGGCCATAATAAGATCATATACATTGCCTAAGATCATAGGGCTTAGTAAGTGGCAAAACCAGAACTAAAATCCAGTTCTGACTCCAGAGCTTGCTCTCACAAATACTCTGCTATTCTCTTGCTACATTTAACTTCAAATACAAGTTTAATCATGAATTAGCTATGTTACTTGGGGCTAAATCACTCTAAACCCCTTTCCCCAACTGTTAGTTGGAACAGAAATTCCTACTAACCTCTCATAAATAAGCTTCTTTTGAGGAATAAATAAGATGTGAAAGCAGATTGTTAACTACAAAGCAGTATATATAAGATTTTTTAAAGGAGGGAAACTATGAAAAAAGGATAGAAATTAGTCACACTAAAATATTCTGTGATTTATTACTATAATCTACAGAAAAACAAGAAAGATTATCTTGGTTTAGGCTTCAATCTTGTTTGATTTTACTATTACTCTCAAAAGCAGCTAACTAAAAAATATTGCTCACTTAGATGGGACTTAATAACATACAATACTATTAAAAGCTTTAACGAAATATGCATACGTACTACCGATTTGCCCCAGCCATGCAACTGAGGTGAATGTCTTACTTCTGAGCAGCTCCACAACACCTAACACATTTGAAGGAAAACTGGGAACACACACATAGTTCTGGCTCTCTTGTTTCCATAAGTTCTCTTCTTTCCCCCACCCCTCAATTTGTTGTCAGCTCCACTATGGATCCAGGTAGACTACTAAACTAGCCTTCTCTGAATGGTCTTTGGGCAATCAAGATTTATTAAATACCTACTATGTGCCAGACATTGTTCTAGAACCTCAGCATATAGAACTGAAAAAAAGTTCCTACTTATGGAAACTGTGCTATAATCTAATAGGAGAAATTCTTATCCTCAAGGGCTTCCCCTTCACAATGCTCATCTACCAACATATCTATACTGGTCCAATTAATTTACATTCCCATTTTAAAAAATTAAAGATGTTTCCTACCATCTATATATGGCCAATAAGGTGTTCCACAAATTAATCTCAACCTTGTATACTTTTATTCACATATACAATCATTTGGTTCCAACAAGACTGTCATCTCGAAACATCCTGTCTTTGCCCAAATGACACTGACTGTGGATTTTCTCTTTATAAAATAAAGTGCTACAGCCAGGGCATGCAGGGTGATTTTCTTTATCCCCTGAACCACTGTTCTTCTACTGAGGTTCAGTACATGAAATGACTTGTGCTCATTATGTTATCTCTTTTCCTTTTTTTATTGTATTTTTTCCATCATTATTTTTTCTCAATCCAGCTCAAGTTCCACCCCATTTGCTTTATCCCTGTCACTTTCCCCCTTTTTCTCTACCCTAAGTACACACTCCCAAATCTCTGAACATTTAAAACTGCTATCAACTTCACCATTTGTCACAAACTTCCTTGTGACATTTCCAACACTGTGCAATATGCAAGTTTTTCTAATGATAATATGAACTTCCTGAAGACAAGAGAATAAGACACTTGATTATATTTCCAACAGAATCTTCAGTTCACTTTATTTGAATGACTCATGACAAGTTCTGATACACAAAGATGAAGAAGAAATCTGTTCTTGAGAAAGTCCGTAGAGCATCAGTTATTAGCAGGGACACAGATGTAGCCTGAAGCAGACTACCCTTAACCCCAAACCTCCAACATTATTTGAAACAGACATCACTTAAAACATTAGAAGTGTTCTGAAAAATCTGTTCCTACTGTACAAAAATCTATAAATCTTTTCCTACTGGCTTCCATTATAATTTCACATTTTGTCTCTTCTCCTTCTCATACATACAATACAGGTATTACAAAAATTGACACCATAAGTCTCAGAAGAAATCTGTCAGCATTACATGTTACATATATGTATGTATGCATAATATAAATAAAATACTCCTGAGAAGAATGAGTATACAGATGTAGATGTGAACAAAACCAACTCCCTATTTGTGTCTCCCAGATCTCACTTCATTTTTAAGTCTCACGCTGTGACCTTTGACCAACTTCATCGTCCTCAGCAAGCATGTCAAAGCTTTCTAGTTGATGATTATTTATGTTGCTTAAAATGTAGCCATAAATATTTTTGTTAGCAATAGCCAGAATGGCATGATAACTGAGATAAATATCAAACTGGTGATAGTATTGATTATAATCCACCATCTATCACGAGACCACCAGGAGGTACGGCCCCTTGTCCCTTTGTCTTTTCAACATGAGTATCCAAATTATACTATAAAAATAGTACCTTACAAGGGTTTGGTAGTGAAGATTATTTGTGCAAAACTCTGGCCCAATCTTCCAGTAAGTAAATTACCAAGTAATAAATTCCATTAGAGTCTATGGAGTTACCAGATTGGTCTTTTGGTCTGAAGATATCTTCTTGTTTTGGTGGCCATAACACCTTTGCCCCACCATCAGACCAGTGAGTTAAATGGACAATGAATACACAACACAGTAGGTATTTAGTGAATTGGGGCTTAAAATAATATTTGCAACTTGAACAGCAAATGATTCATTTTAAAAAATTTACACAATGGAAAAGCTTTGATAAATAAATCATTATTAGATCTACTATCAGTAATTCTTAAATTGCCAAAGAATATATATCAAATAGGATGGATTGATAATTCCTTAGGGAATTGTGATGTCTAGGAAATTAGTTTGAAAATTCTAAAATCTCATTAGAAAGAGTAATCCACAGATGCAAATAAGCAGTGCCAATACCCAGAAGGCAATTCACATGTGCAATATATGGTAACCACTTGGATAGAATATACCTGAGTAAGTATACCAAGTAGAGGGGTTTGCTGTTCACTTTTATAGCAGTGGGTTAAATAAGCCTGTTCTTACACTTCTATGAGAAAAAATTGAGCACATATTCCAAAATATTGACTTGTAAATTTTATATAGATCCTGTAACTAACAGTGTACAGATTTGTAAAACAACTATTTTTTAGCAAAGGCAATATGATTGACTATGCTTTATCATTTTTGAATAATCTTCTAATTTTTCAACCTCATCCTCTAAGTATGTAAAAGTTTTCATGGAAATTTAGTAAAATTTATTCTTCCTCAACATCAATCAGTTGTTCCTGCAGTTTAATTGGAAGGTTCTACTTTTGGGGGGTATTGCTAACAAATGGATTCACTAAAAAGACTTAGAAAGTTAATAAACTTGGTTGTATTGCTGCCACTTACACAGCTCTAATTAACCAACTGAGTTAAAATAATTCTATGAGGCAGACGCTATTATTTCCACTTTATAGATGAGAATAGGGCAGCACAGGGTGATTAACCAACTCCAAGGTCACTTAATAAGTAAAGTGCTGAAGCTGGAATGTGGTCTTATACAAGTGTGCTCCATATTATTTTTTTTTGTCAGAAAACTGCTTCCAAGCTGTAAAATTGTGTAGTTATGAGAATTATCACAAGTAACCGACAAATTTTTTTAAATAACAAAATCATATAATGATGCAAACTTTTCAGAACACACTCTTCAATAGCATGAGTTTCTTTAAAAAAAAAAAAAAAAAGGTTATCGACATCTTGTGAAACTTCACTGATGCTGAAGGGACAGATTAAGTATAAATTTTCCCCCAAAGTATCTGCTAAGTAGACAACCGTTTAGCATTACAAAAAGATCAGCATACTTGAAACACTTGATTTTTTTTAGTAAAAAAAAAAAAAATGCAAGGTTCACTTTTAAAGTTGTACCCTAAAGTAGCTTATAACCAACTAACCATCTTATAACCAAATATATAAGTATTTTGCCATAATATAATTAAAATTTTTTCTTTATAATACAAAAGATGATGATCACCATCTTGTCCTTACTGTAATTTAAAAGTTTGTGAACAATTAAAATAAAAAATAAAATTAAAAAAAAAACAAAATAAAAAATAAAAGTTTGGCCTTCCAATTTGCAGTCTGGTTTTAACCTATTTGGCCATAGTTTTCTAGAAATTATGTCATAAGTCAATTTCATGCATGGTGCCATCTCTATAATCTTATCTCCCTACCCTTTGAATTTTATTTTCCTGTTTTAATTCCAGTCCAGTGGCCCCTCTATCAGTGGTTTTATTCAGTTTTCCACGCAAAAACTTTAAAGTAAGTGATCTACTGTAGAGAGTGTATCTTTGTAGGTATCTCCTATCTTTACTTGCTCACAAAAGTAGTTATTCACGCATTTCATTATTGAGATGAAATCTAGCAAGTTTCCTAGATTGTAATGTTAGAAACACCTCTGTACTTTCTCTCAACTTGCAATTTGCTTTGCTACTAATTTACTTAAATGTTCTGCAAAAAATTAAAAACATTACTTAGTCAGTGATGCTTTTATGCTGCACCCAACAGTATATGCTAAGGAAGGAATGTGTTTTGGTTGATCGTCATATTGTTTTTGCTAATTTTACCATGGCAGAAAGAACAAGTGTTTCCCATGGTATGTCTTTGTCTTTAAACAAGAAATCTCAAAAGAGGCCTCTAAACATTTATAATTATATTTAGTAAAATTCTGACTTACTGAGTACTACACAAACATCTCTAAAAAAACTGCAGAGGTTTGTCCTCACATTCTAAATGCTTTGATACCCTGCTAATTGGGTTAGTTTCAAAATATCTTCAGTTAAAGTCTCAAGACATAGTATATACATGAGTACAGTTTCTTACCAAAAGTAGAATATATTCCTATTTCAAAAATCTTTCTCAATAATTTCAATTTTGGGTGACCAATGTTTAAAATCAATCTAACCTCATGATGATATGGCTGATAGAGTTCTTTGTAGGAATGCTCTTTTTCTAGTTGTTTACTTACACGATTATCAGGTGCAATCTGTAGCTTTTTGCCAGTCTGTTTACTGAAAGTTAGTTTAGTTTAAACCCAGTAATACAATAAATTAACCCACAGGATTGAGCACACATGTTGCAGTCTGTCAGGATATGGTATAAACCAGGGGTGTCAAACTCATTTTCACTGGGGGGCCACATCAGCTTTGCGGTTGCCTTCAAAGGGCCGAATGTAATTTTAGGACTGTATAAATGTAACTACTCCTTAACTAGGGGCAAAGGAGATCAGCACTGCTGCCAGGTAGAAACAAGGTGCTGGGCAGGATAAAACAAGGTGGAGGGCCGGATTTGCCCTGCAGGTCTTGTGTTTGCCACCTGTGGTGTAAGCAAAGCACCGATGGAACTTTTTTCAATTGCAACTCCCCAATCTTCTCAAGATCCCTTCTATAAAATGCCTTACTAACCCTTCTAACATCCCAAATGAGGGTGACAATGACTAGCCATATATAAGATGAGGAAAGCTTAATTTGTTTTTTCAATAAAAAAACTAAGTATACATTGACAGTCTAATATTTTCTTCCTGCACTCCCATGGATCTTCTTGTATACTCCACCTTGGAGACTATGGTCTTAGAAGCACATGCTAAAGTACTTCTAAGACTA
Source organism: Anoura caudifer (assembly GCA_004027475.1). Lineage (NCBI taxonomy): Eukaryota > Metazoa > Chordata > Mammalia > Chiroptera > Phyllostomidae > Anoura > Anoura caudifer. The sequence continues at coordinate 361 of PVKU01010585.1, read as the reverse complement.
AGAGTAATTTGTTCTCAAGTCCATAGAAATTAAAATATCCAAAAATTATAAGCTGGTTATCAAATAAAACACACAAAAATGACTTCCAGAACTAAACTCATCCTTTACCTTTAACTTCTTAACATGAACAAGCATTCCTAAGACTCAACAGTACTTAAAAAAAGGGGCTTCCGGCCAAGATGGAGGCATAGGCAGACGCACTGTGTCTCTTCTCACAACCAAATTAAGGACAACAAAGATTTAGAAACAAGAAAACAACCAGATCTCAGAAAATCAAACTGTTTGGAAGTCCAACAACGATTCATCCAGACCGGTAAGAGGGGCGGAGTCGCGGCAGGAAAAAGCGGAGGTTCGGACGGGC